>BDUI01019976.1:19377-39932 GCA_002335545.1 Apodemus speciosus
AGGGTTTCTCTGTGTAGCCCTGGCTGTCCTGGAACTCACTCTGTAGACCAGGCTGGCCTCGAACTCAGAAATCTGCCTGCCTCTGCCTCCCAAGTGCTGGAATTACAGGCGTGTGCCACCACTGCCTGGCTAGTATATTCTTTTTTTATGTCTTATGCCCTTTTTTTAAATTTGTGTTTTTTCTGCTGTTGAGTTTGGAGAGCTCTTTGTATGTTTTAGATACAAATCTGTTGTTGGGTATATGACTTGCAAATATTTTATCTCAGTACATTTGTTATCTCTTCATTCTACTAACACATCTTTTACAAAGCAAAAGTTAATTTTGATGAGGCCAAATTTAGCAGGTTTTTTTTTTCATCTATTTTGTATCATGTTTTTGGTGTTTGAAACAAACTCAAAATGCTTCTTGGGTCATGCCTGATTCTTCATGCCCCTTTATTTCTTATGGGTTCCCAAATTTAACTTCAAGATGTCTCTGTGTTCAGTCTTCTTTCTCTTGGCACTGTCTTAACCTTTATCACATCTCTTGCTTGGCTTAGCCTCTTCACTGATGCTTTTGCTCGTAGGGCCACTTCTTGATTACTGCCAGCTCTGGTCACACTCTTTCCTGAGCCAAGAAATTCCAGTATCCCCTGACCATCTGGAAGTAAAGCCTAAAGCTTTCTCCTAGACAGGGCCCTGTCCATGGGGCCCCTGCTGAGGGCAACCCACAGGCTGATGTCCTGAAGCAAGGATCATCTGTAAGCACGGCCAGTGCTTGGGGAAGAAATGAATATGTGAAAGAATAAGACTCGGTGTCATTCTGGTTTAGTGACATATGACCACAGAGAGGAAAGGTGGGGGCTGGCTTCTGTTGCGCCTGACTTACTCTATAGTTACATTTGGAGGCAATTAAGTAAAACAACAAGAATAATTTCCACCAAAAGTTGATGATGAGCAATGTTGAATCTGGGCAACCATAAATATGTAAGCTTAAATAATGCCCATTGTTTCTCTGCTGATGTCCAGCTTTTCTAGCAGTGGGTGGTAGCCTGAGAAAATTCTAAAGGCCAACACAGTCTGAGACTTGGGAGACAGTGCAAGAGAAAGGAGCAAACAGAACTTAGAGACGTCTTGTGGTTAGGCTTCAGGTCAGAGGGGGCCAACATAAATGCCAAGAGAGCCAAAGAATCCATGTGAGCCGAGTCCAACTAGGGCAAGACATGGAGCTCCCGTTTCTTTTATCTTTTTACCACCTTGAATCATGACTAGTATAATAAATAGCTTCCCAGTGGTTGTGGTGGTACATAGCTTTCACCCTAACACTTGGGGTCAAATGCAGGCAGACCTCCCCATTGGAGGCCAGCCTGGTCTACATAGTGAGTTCCAGGGCAACTAGAACGTTTCTCAAAGTTTCCTTTTTATTCAACTACTGTAAAAGTAAAGACGTTTAAAACAGTGTGAATGGAAAGCCATGTTTGACTAGAGTAAAATGTATAGAGTTTGTGGCAAACAAGATGTACATGTTTGCCAAATGGATCTCGCCATTCAGTACTAGCAGGCATATCGGCCCTGCATGTGTCTATTTTTCTCATTTCCCAAATGAAGTAAAAAAATATACATTTGAATGCAAAGTTTCCAGTGTTAAATGTGGGAGACTGAAAAGTTTAAAGAATATGAATAGGCAAATTACTTTTAGAAGCAAAATGTAGCTTGTGGTCTCTCTATAATTTCTAGCTTACATATGGGACACCCCATTTTCTTCTCCACATTCTGGTTTGGATAATTAATTGCACCAAGACTTCACTTCTGGTATACAAGATCTTCTGAACCAGGACTCAGGAAGCCTGAGTTCTTTGAATTCACTGGTTGACTCCTTTTGCTTTTCTGAGACAGTCTTGCCATGTAGCCCAGATTGGCCTCAAACTGATGATCCTCCCACAGCAGGCTCTGGGGTCTTGGGATTGATTACAGGATGTGCTGCCACCGATAGGCTCATTCACTTATCCAGTTTTTCGATTAACATTTATGTAGTAGCTCCCTTGTGCTATGTGCCTTGCTAGGTACCAATGAACATTTACCTTAGTCTTTCTTTCTTCAATTAATAGACTTAGAGAAGTTTCAGGTTTGCAGAAAGACTGAGCAGGAAGTATCCAACTAATGCAAGATGTTTAGAGGAGGAAAGGAATATATTAGTGCTTTCTGTACTTCCTGATAATACAGTTGATCCACTCACCTACTGAAAGTTATCTTGGTTACTTCCATGTTTGGACAATTACGAATAAAGCTGCTATAAACATTCCTGTGCAAGTTTTTGTATGGGCATGAGTTTTAACTAACTTGGGTAGATACTAAGGAAAGCAACTGCTGGATCATATAGTAACACTGCTTAGCTTTGGCACAAACTGGTAAACTGTCTTCCCAAATGCCTGCACAATTTTATATTTCCACCAACAAAGACTGAGAGTTCCCATTATTCCATGTCCCCTCCAGTACTTGGTGTTGGAAGCATCTGTTCTAGTAGACGTGTAGTGCTATCCTGTTACTTTAATTTGCAGTTTCTTTGTAGCATACAATGTTGGACATTTATCAATACAATTTCTTGCCATCTGTATATCTTTCACGAGCTCTTATCTTTTGACATTCCCAAGTTGGGTTCTTTCTTTTCTTAGTGTTGAGCTTATTCTTTATAGAGTGTAGATATTTCTCCAGTCTGAGACTTTTCTCCTATGATTATTTAGTCTTTTTAATATATATAGACTAGTGCTGTTGAAAAGAGCTTTCTCGGAAGGGGAACTGTTCTGCATCTGTGCCACTCAATGAGGCGTGAGCACTTAGGATATAAAACAGATCCCTGGTTCTTTTGTCTTTCTGTCACGGTGCTGACCAGGGGGGTTTACTTCTTCTTCTGTTTACAATCTTCCTCTTTAACCCACTCTCAAGTCCCATGGATTCTAATTCCAAAACAGATGACAAATCCATGCCCCTCCCCCCACTCACTACTGTCCCTCTCTGAATCACTATGGCTCTTTGCATGCGACACTCTCATAACTTGGAAGTGGGCTCCTTGAATCTTTCCTGGTCCCTTATACTCAACTATGTATTGGGCAGGGCATGTTGTTAGTGCTCAGGCCAGACCTTATCCCTCCTGTCATCAGAGGATCTACTCATAACTAGAATCAAATCTCAGAATTCTTGCCTCTGGCCTGTTCCCTTACTTCAGTCACATGGGGCTTCTTTGTGTGGTTTGAACAGGAGTCTCTTTCCCCTTGTTAGGTGTTTCCTTCCTACAGATTTGACAGTCATTCTTCCCTGGATGACTCTGTCCTTGGATAGTCTAATTTTTGACTCGTTTCATCACTTCTGTCACCTTGAGTCTACAGGTTTCAAACCAAAAGTACCTCTGAGAGGCCTTAGGAGCACCTGAGTTAATAGCCACCCCAGTCACTTTTTTGCCCTATGGTCCTTTTGTACTTTCATTGATGCGCTCAGCACATTAGAAGCATCTGGGCTTCTTCACTTCCTGCTCTCCTGTCTCTCCTCACAGGGCATGGCCATCATTCTTACTGTTCTGTCATCGGCATACTTCACAGAGCCTGGCACACAACAGAGGCTCAAGATCCAGTCACGAAAGGAACCAGTACCTGCCTCTGACTGAGTACTTACTTGCTCAACCCAGGAGTGGAAACTTGGCCCATTCCTTGAGGCAAGTTAATGCATGCCAAGAAATGGAGCATCAGGACTTTGGCCTGGATGGCCAATAAGATTTTAGTCCTCCCCTTTTAAATTAGTACATATTAACTGTACAAAAGAATGGGTTTCATTGCGACACTTTTTTTGGGGGGGGGACAGGAACTTTTTACTTTGTAGCCATGGAACTGACTATGTAGATCAGGCTGGCCCTAAAGTCCCAAAGACCCACCTGTTTCTGCCTCCTGGTGCTGGCGCTCTAGGTGTGCACCATTGCTCCCAGCTTCATTGTGACACACTCACATGTGAATGTAATGTACTGGGATCGTATTCACACTCGTTGCCCTTTTCTGTTCCCTCCCGCAACGAATGAGTTCTGAAGACAGTATCATAGCAGGTTGGAGGAATGCCAGAGTGACCCTGGAAGCCCTGGACATTCAATGGTTCCTCAGAGAAATAGGAAAGTGAATTTAGGATTGTTTCTCCAACTGCTGCCAGATGAGCAGTCCCTCAGGAATGCTGCTCTATCTATCTAACACCTCTTTCACTTTGAGGCAGGGTCAAACTGCCATTCCTCCTACTTCAGCGCTGCACCCCCCCTCCCCACCCCCACCCCCTCCCCCCGCTGGGACGCCCTGCAGGTACCACCACATCCAGCGCTCCACTTAACCTCGCTACCAATAGCCATCTAGTATTTTTCTGTATTTCCATTCACTTTTAAAACTTTAATAGCATTTTGGTGTTATCTATTCTAAGGGGCAACAAAAGTAAAAACAGAAACAGACTTGCTGTATGTATTACATCTTGGACATATATTAAAAGATGAGGACAAAAAAAATGTCTTGGCGCTCATTCCTCCTATAGAGGAGCACAAGGCACCTGGGAGAAATCAGACAGATGCTTCCTGGGGAGATGCAGCCATCGGGAATCTCCTAGCCTTACCCCCAGCCCCCTCAGGCCGCTGGGGTCCGCTGCTCTGTGCTCAGTTTCAGGGTCACAGAGAGAAGAACAAGGCGCATTTCTTGCATTTTAGAAGCTCTGGTACAGCGGGGAAGATGTGTGTAAGATAACACATGTGGGTAGGACATCCACGCAGCTGGGCTGCCCAATACCTGTAGGTATAGTGCTAAGGGCAGAAGGGGCACAGAAAGCCTCATAGCACGTGACATCTTGAAGGGGAAAAGGTTGCAGGCATCAGGGATATAGTACTAAGTATAAAAACAGCCACAAGGGTTTTGTGGCCAGAAGTCAGGATGAGGGGCAGGTAGGACTGAGGTAGCTGAGATTTTGGGGACGAGAGGGGACCTTGTATGATATAGAATGAGCGCTCTAATAGTTGGCAGCTGTGAGGGTCCCCCTTTTAACTGGGGGCAATGGCAGTCCAACAGTTCTTTTTAAAAAAATTAAAAAGAAAATTATTTATTACTGCTGTCATCTCTCCAGCCCTCTTCTGATACACCATCTCTCTGAGCCCAGGATGCCCTGGACTACAGAGTATTGAGACTGGCCTTGAATTTGCGTAATCTTCTTGTCTCAGCCTCCTGAGTGCTGGGATGAGAGCCACCGCACCTGGCTCAGTCCAAAGGAATTCTCTCCAGCCCTGGGCATGTTGCTGACATAGATGGCTGATTTAATTTTTAGCTGGCGGTTGCCAACTGTATTGCTTGCTTCAGAATGTCAATCTTTTCTGTCTTCAAAAAGCCTTTCAATGACAATTCTGAAGAGCCACCAATTAACATTTATCTTCCTCTCACCTGAATTAGAACCTGGGGTTGTGGATTAGTCCCACCAGGTTTCTGGCACTTCCAGGCTATCAGCACTTAAAACACATTACCCTGTGACTTAGGGTGCCCTGTGACTTAGGGTGCTCTGCTCAGCTTGCAGGCACCGCTGCAGGCTCAAATGGAATCGAAGCAATTTCTAAAATAGCCTATGATTCATTTTCCCCCCCTGTGCCTAAATCTGCTGGCTCCTTGTGGAGGGATAGGCATAAGTAAGCATAGAGGTGACATCACAGGAGTGGGCTGCGTGCCTGCCGGGCAGCCAGTGGAGCTGGCGGCGCAGCAGTTGGCGATCTTTTGGGCTGGGTGATCGCCTCCAGGCATTCGGGAGTCACAGCTCTCAGGTTCTTTTTGTCAATGTTCCTGTTCCACATTGCTTTTTCAGACAAAAATTCTGTGCTGGGAAACCAAGGATAATGGGAATAACAGAGGCAGGGAGGATAATTCAGTTTTACATCTGTATAATGCTTTAGAGTTTCAAAATGATTTGCTCCACCCAAACACCAGAGGGAAATGGAAGCTGAGAACTTCAGCTTGAACTAGAGACAAACTCTTGTTGTTTTGTACAAAACATTAATATCTACTACTCATTTTATGGCATATTTCAGTTGGGCCTTGCATGTCACTAGAAGGTCTGAGACTGCCTTCACCATCTTGGTGCTTCCTAGAAGATGGATTCAAGGGGACAAAATGGTCTGGCAGACACAGTCTCTTATCCGTGCCATCCCAAGGAGCCAGCAAGTAGTGCCAGTCTCAGCATTGCCAGCTCCTTTTTGTACACCCTGCTTTATAGTCCCAGCGGCCCCGAAACCTTTACTACAGCCAAAGGCATGGTCACAACTGTGGAGCCCTGAAGATAGGGTGTGTCATGAACATCTGGAAGTCCCACCTACTGCTAGAGTAGCTCAAAGGCCTCTAAAGGAAAATCCTCAATTCATGTCCCATCAGCCAGTGCTGTGGACCTTGACGGGAAGGGCCACTGAGCTAAGAACAGCTGAGGAGTGGGGTGGAGGGATTCTTGGAGGAGCCATAAAAATAGTTTCCAAGCAGTCTCATGTTTACTCTGTGATCTTCCAGCACCTGGTCCCAGCATGGCTTGCTGTCCCTGATGCTCTACTGTCAGGCTCAACATGAGAAGTCTACCTCCAGTCTAGCTTTCCTGCCTTGGCATCATAGACACCAAACTGGATGTCAAATGGGCAACATTGCCTTGCCTGGTCATTTCAATTTTTTTTTTTTTCGAGACAGGGTTTCTTTGTATAGTCTTGGCTGTCCTAGAACTCACTCTGTAGACCAGGCTGGCCTCGAACTCAGAAATCTGCCTGCCTCCGCCTCCCAAATGCTGGGATTACAGGCGTGCGCCACCACCACCCAGCTGGTCCTCTCAATTTTAGATTATATTTCAGTGTTATTATTTTTTGGGGGGAGGGGGGAACGGAGCAAACCACATACTCTCAGCAGTACTACAAGAGTGGCATGAGTTCCTGCTGTTGTGTTCATTGCGGCCACCACTACTGTCACCATCAAATGATGAAGTTACAGGATCCAGGGCAAGCTCACAGATGTGGTCAGTGTCATGAAAATGGCATCTTCGTTAACCAGGATGCTTATACTCAGGCAATATTTTCTGATGGAGTTCTTAGTGGAGTATAAAAGTTACCACTTTGATGGCTGAATCAGTAAAGTGTATGTGGCAAGTGACCAGCAGATTAGGCAGTGCGCGTGTGCGCACGAGAGTGTATATTGTGTAGCTGTGGTGGCATGCGCTCATGTGTGGGCATGCGCACACATGTGAGAGAGTGGATTAAGGATCACCACCTTAGTCTGTTTTAGAGGTGCGAATAAAAACCTCGGCTTGGGACGGCTTCCTCTCTGGTTGACTGATTTTTCAATTGATTTGTATTTATTAGCTAATGAAATTAAAGTTGTAAAAATGATAACAGAAACACAATAAATCTCTCCCACAACTGGCTGTTTCTGTGTCACTATGGTGCATTCCTCACTTTGATTACTTCAAAGTCTATTATTTTGTTCTCAATTATTCTGTTTTTCTGGCACTGGAGAAAATCAATTTGTTTTATTTTCTCTTATTCATGCACTCAATTATGCTCTTCGGGCACATTTAATCACTTTGATGTTTTCATTTTATGGCCCGTCTCTAGGCACTTCAGCGGCTTTGCTGCCAACAGGCAAGCAGGACTAATTTGCATGTCACAATAGACTTGAAATTCTAACTCAATTTAGAAATCTTTATGAAATGCCCCCTCCAAAATAATGCTTGGAGCTGCAAAGGGGCAGAAGGATGTGGGCAAACGAGAAGCCATGAAGATACTTTCCTTTTTCAAAAGGTTGGGACATTTTGGTGACTGTGGTTTGGGAATGTCATCATCCAGGTAAAGTGGAGGTGTGTGTGTGTGTGTGTGTGTGTGTGTGTGTGTGTGTGTGTTAGTGGCCTGCTTCCTTTGCAATCAAAGACCCTCAGTGCTGCTGCTGGACTCTCCACAGCTCCCAACCTCAGATGGTTAAAGAGCCTCTGTGTAGCCCAAACCGTCATCAGCAGTTTAGACATTCCAGAACCCTGAGAGGCTTACCTTATTTTCCCTAATAACTGCCTACCTTCCTCTTGCCCTCAGTTATTTTCACACTAAGAGCCGAAGGAAGATGAGTAAGGTACCATTGCTTTAGGCATAGTGAAGAAAACAAACAGAGAATGTTTAAACATATTGGGGCTGCCGGCTGCTCTTGAAAAAATTTTCATTTGTTTTGTGCAATAATCAGCTTCGCCAGGCAGAAGAAAAAAAGATGTGTATTTCCTCTTCTAAGTTTGAGTACAATCTTCACCTTCCCAGGTGGAATCCCAACCCCTGCCTCCCCCACCCCCACTTGTACAAAGTGATTAAGCCCTGAAAGCCTTGGTGTCGTCGCCTATTAAAGGGAACTAATAAATACCTCAGTTGCGCATCCGAAAAACGTCAATACTTCTAAGAGTTTTACCATATTTACCCACAGAAACCTTTCTTATGTAAGCTTAGTTTTAAACAGTTTCATCATAAGCAACAATATTTGTGAAATTCAAAAGTTTGAAGCAAGACAACCTGATTTTGATCTCCTCTAATGATGGGAAGAAAGAACTGATTCCCTAAAGTTGTCCTTGGAACTCCATACATGCACTGTGATGTGTGTGTGTGTGTGTGTGTGTGTGTGTGTGTATGCACAATTAAATAAAACATAATAAAAGTTTTTTTCTTGAAAGTTTCATGTGGCATCTATACTACTACTTTTTTTTGCTTTTGTTTTTGTTTTTGTTTTGTTTTGTTTTGTTTTTGATTTTTTGGTTTTTCGAGACAGGGTTTCTCTGTGTAGCCCTGGCTGTCCTGGAACTCACTCTGGAGACCAGGCTGGCCTCGAACTCAGAAATCCACCTGCCTCTGCCTCCCAGAGTGCTAGGATTACAGGCGTGCGCCACCACCTCCCAGCACTCATCTGTACTTCTAGTATATATTAAAACACACACACTAGACACATTAACGCCATTTCTTCCATGGGTCTTTAACCATGCTTTGTCTTTCACCTACAATAGTCTTTACCTGGCTCTTGTAAAACTTCACTCACTTTATTAAAACTCACAGATTCTCAAACATTATTTCCTTAGAAAGACTTTTACTGACTACTGTCTAAAACGGTGCTCTTTTGAATGAATCAGTAATCAGCACTAAGTATTTGTTTATTTGTTCATAGCATATCTGTTTCAATAAAGTACAAGTTCTATGATGGGCAAAGTCTTTATTTTTCCTAGCCCATATCTCTAGTGCCTAGGGCAGCTTTTGGCACAGATTAACACCTAATATATATTTACCGATAAATGAAAGGTTGAAATAGAAAATTAGTGTAGCAATATCCTGCTCCTCTTTCACTTCTATTGAATACCAAGTAGACCCACCCACTGCTACATCAGTAGAGGTCCTATGGGGAACAGTAAAAAAAAAGACCTACTATAAAGTTAAATATGGTGGTGCAGGTATGTCTGTAATCCCAAGAACTGAAGAGGCAGAGGCCAGCCTGGGCCACACAGGGAGGCACGGTCTAAAAAAGTGTGCCACTTCCATCCCTGCCAAGGTGTACTACCAATGGGGGTCCAATGGGAGCATGAGTTTGTACTCCTGCTAAGCATCAATGAGGTGCTTCCCTTTTGTTCTTAAATTACCAATGCTGCCCCACTATGGAGCCCAGGTGTTTTATTTTTAGGGAACTAGACCTAAACATATTTCAGTAGAAGCTAAGCCTTGGTAGCACAGGGCTGTAATCCTAGCACTGGTGCAGGCTGAGGCAGGGACTGTAAAATCAAGGCCTGCTAGGGCTACATAGGAAGTTCAAGATTAGCTTGGGCAATTTAACATGAACCTGTGATGGTTATTCTTGGTTACTGACTTGACTATACCTGGAATTAACTAAAAGTCAAATGACTGAACACACCTGTTAGGAATGTTTTTTTAATCACATCTTTTGAAATGGGAAGACCCCCTTCTAATGTGGATCTTTTTTTTTAAATGTGGATCTTTTGAGGTGAGAAAAACACCTTTAATCCAGGTATTTTGAGGTAAGAAGATCCACCATTAATCTGGACCACACCTTCTGCTGGCAGCATTATATAAATGATATAGAAGACAGAAGCTTGATCTCTCGTTGCCTGCTTGGACTGAACTGTTAGACTATTGGACTTTCCATTGGTAGACAGCCATTGTTGCACTAGTTGGACCATAGCCTCTAAGCCATTCTAATAATCCCTGCACTATAGATATAATATGGGTATATACATTAATTTATATATATTTATATAATGCATATTATATAATTATGTATATATAAACATTCTATAAGTTCTGTTCCTCTAGGGAACTCTAATACAGATCCTATTTTTTTTTTAAAAAAGTGAAAAGAAAGTCTGGAGCTATAGCTCACTCAGCAGTAGATCAGTTGCATAACATGAAGCCTTAGCTTCAGCCTTTAGTGCCATATAAAATAATTAATGGCCTCCTTTTCATTTTTAGAAGGTTTTCTTTTGCTTCTTTTAACATTTCAACATTTCCTTATACATTGTGTGTGTGTGTGTGTGTGTGTGTGTGTGTGTGTGTGAGAGAGAGAGAGAGAGAGAGAGAGAGAGAGAGAGAGAGAGAGAGAGAGAGAGAGAGAGAGTTGTGTAAGCCAGAGGACAACTTTCGGGAGTCAACACTCTCCTTCCACAATGTGGAACCTGAGGAATTGAACTCAAATTATCAAGCTTGGTGGCAAAGCCATCTTGATGCCCATCTCCCACTCCCTGCCTTTTTTTTTTTAATACTGAGAGTTTCACTAAGCTACCTAGGCAAGCCTCAAACTGGGAATCCTGCTTCAATATCTGGGCTTACAAGGGTGAGCCACCATGGTTGGCTCAGATTTTCTTCTTCTTCTTTACTTTTTTTTTTTTTTTTGATTCAAGTGACTGATTGGAGTTATATTTTTTAACTTAATTTTGTTTCCATATGTTAGTATAGAGAATATAATTGATTTTAAGTGTTTTTAATAACCTTGTTGAACATTTTTTCTGTAATTTCCGTGGTAGTACTTGTTATTGCAACTAAGCTTCATGCGTGCTGGACAGGCGCTCTGCCATGGGGTTTTATTCCTAGCTCTTGAACTAATTTTTTAGTTCTAGCTATTTTTTTTACATAAATTCCTTTAGATTTTTACCATAAAAATCATTCATAACAAAATAGAGATAGAGGCAATGTTTTTTCCTTTCTGATCTCTCTCTCTATTTTTAATTTCCTTTTCTTGCCTTATTGCATTGGCTAGGAATTCCAGTACTATCTTGAATAAGAGTGGCAAGATTAGACATCCTTATCTTGCTCTAGAACTTAGAAGGGAAAGCATCTTATTTCATCATTCAGTATCACATAGCAGTACATTTTTTTTTTGTAGATGCAAGTTTTGTTTGTTTTTGTTCTTTTTAAAACATTTTCTCCTGTCAAGTTGAGGCAGGGAGATACAGTGGTAATAATGCCTGTAATCTAAATGCTCGTGAGAAGCATTATGATTACCACAAATTCCAGGTCAGTCTAAACTGTATGGAAGAGTTCTAGGGCAGCCAAGACTACATGGCAAGAACCTGTTTAGACTGGAGAGAAGGCTCAGTGTGGAAAAGCACTTACAACTTATGAGAACTCTAATTCAGATTCCTGGAATCTGCACAGTATACATCTGTAATCTCAGGACCCCTATTGTGAGATGGGAAACAGAAACACAATCCCTGGAAACTCAAAGGTCAGATAGACTGGCATAGGTGGCAGTGAACACCGGGGACCCTCTCTCAAGCAAGAGGGAAGGCTAGGACCACTCAAGGCGTCCCCTGACCTCCATRTGTTTGCTGCTGCACATGTGCCTGTAGTCACACACATGACCATGTACACAAGACTCTGTCTATGTGTGTGTATGAGAGAGACAGAGAACACTTTCCTTAAAGAGCACAAACAACAACAGTGGCAACAACAAACATTTTTTATTCTATTTTATGTAAGAGATAATATAGAATTGGTGCTAATTATTTCAGTAGAATTAGAATTCTCTAGTGAAACTATCTGGGCCTTGAGTTTTCTTTTGCAAGAGGTTTGTAATTTCTATGTGGATGCTATTATGATTAGAAAAGATGTTCTGTATAATCTCAGTTATTTTCAATTCTTTGAGATTAGTTTTATGGATCGGTATATGTTCCTATCTTGGTATATGTTCCTTTAGTACTTAAAAAACATGTATTGTTGTTTGGAATAACCTATAAATGTCAGTTTGAACCTATTAATGGATAGTGCTGCTGAGTTCTTCTATACACTGGCTCTTTTCTGTCTGCTAAACTGGTTGATGAGAAGGGAATGCTGAAGTCTTTTAACTCTGATCATGGATTTTCTTTTTTAATTTTCTTTTCTGAAATGTGGGTTGAACCAAGACCTTACATGGGCTAGGCAAGCACTCGGCTGCTGGGCTATCTTCCCAGCCTTTTTTGTTTGTTTGTTTGTTTGTTTTTGAGACAGTGTTTCTCTGTGTAGCCCTGGCTGTGAGTTCCTGGCTGTCCTGGAACTCACTCTGTAGACCAGGCTGGCCTCGAACTCAGAAATCYGYCTGCCTCTGCCTCCCAAGTGCTGGGATTAAAGGCGTGTGCCACCACCGCCCAGCTATCTTCCCAGCCTTAATGACAGATCTTCTATTTCCTTTTCTTCATGTATTTCAAGACACTGATGTGTAAGGCATACACATTTTTTGGATTGCTGTATCTTCGTAGATTGCTACTTTTGTTACATGTTAAATATGTTAATGAAGAAAGTAAAAATCTAGCTGTGTATCATAGCTTAGGCCTGTAATTCCAGGTATGTGGGAAACTGAGGCAGGGGGATTGAAGCTCAGGTATGTGGGAGACTGAAGCAGGGGGATTGAAGCTCAAGACCTGCTTGGACAACCTAGCAAGATTCTGTCTCAAAATAAAAGTGAAAATGGCTGAAGATGTAGCTCAGGGGTATAGTGGTTGCTCTAGCACACATAAAGCCCTAGTAAAATTAACAACAACAACAACAACAACAACAACAACAACAACAACAACCGTATTTAAATCTAAAAGTTGAATATTGCCATACTTATAGGCTGGAAAACTCAGCATAGTAAAGATATCAATTATATCCAAAAGAAGTATAGGCTTAACACAAGTCCTTTCTAAATTAGATCAAAATTACTTTATAGTACTAGACAAGGCTATTCTAAAGCTCATATGGAAAGACAAAGAAGCTGTTCAGCTTAATTTTGTTTTACATGTATTTATCTAGTATGTGTATTCATGTGTATGTTTGTGTGCATTTAGGTCAGAGAATTACTTGGAGAATGGGTCCCCCCTTTGTACCACAAGACCACATGGGTCACAGGGATTGAATTCAGGTCATCAGGCTTAGTGGCAAGATTCTTAACCTACTGAAACACTTGAGCAGCCCTAACTAACTTCTTTTTGAGACAGGGTCTTCCTCTGTAGCACGTGCCGGCACTACTGTATTGTCAATACTCCTGCCTCAGCCTCGTGAGTGCTGGGATTACAGCAGCCTTTACCTAAAATGATTTTGAAAAAAGTAAACTATGAGGAATCATTCTCATTCTAGGATTTATTATATAGCCATGGTACTAATGACCATGAAGGAATGAACAGATTTATAGATCAGTGGAGCAGAAGAAAAAACCTAGAGAGACTGAAAGAGTTACCTTAGAATGGATGGGCATTTGGAAAAGGAAACATTTGGACTTTCTGCCCTTTTGCAGAACAAAAGAGGGTTTATATTTTCAACAAAGCATCATCTAAATTTCAAGATAAATGGAATATCCTAGTATTGCTAAGGTATCTAGAGGAAATGGCACCTGGAACTTTTAAAATACTCACTCCGAATCCATTTTTGAAATGGTCTGTAGGTCTGGTGGCCATATTTTATAATGTATAATTGTAAAATAAGATTTAAAACTAAGGATTAAAGCTTAGGTCTTTTGGCTAGGCTCTATAATGGCTGTACTATTGAGCTACATCACTAGTTCTTACTGTCTTTTTCTTTAAACAAAAATATACATTAGTTTTTTTCTGACTGTAAAGCAATATATATTCATGCTAGAAACTTTAAAAAAATTAAAAAAGAGGAAAGAAAAATTACTCATAATTTTAATCTAGATGACAACTGTTAAAGTACTTTGGCAAAGTATCATTGAAGATAGATGGATATGGTGGCACTTGCCTGCAATCCTAGCATTGGAGAGGCTGAGGCAGGAGGATCATGAGTTTGAGGTCAGCCTTAAACAACCATTATTACTGAATATAACTACTGCTATCATTTCTTTTGAATGTTATTCTGTGCATAGCCACATATTCACACATATATACATTTATAAAATTGAGAGTTGATGGCATTAAATCATTTTGTGTTTTTTTTTACTTAACATATAATACTTGTCTCACCCAAGTATTTCCAAAAATCTTTGTAGTTGGCTGCAACAAATTTTTTTCATATAAAAATAGATGGAATTATCATTATGTCTCAAATTCAGTATATCAAAACAGAACATGACATGAACAGAATAAGGTATTTTAAGCATGGGTGTGTAAAACTAGGCCCCCTTCACTGGTAGCTTCCCAGTCCCGCTTGTGCCCACCTAGGAAACCCCAGACTGACCTTCCTTCTTCCCTTATCCTTGATTCTCTATAAATGACCTACCGGCAAGGCCTGGTGACACTCTTTACACACTATTTCTTTCTCAGCTCTAGTCCGGATTCATCCAGACTACACTGTCATGATCCATCCCAAACACCACTCAATCATGTCATTCCTCATTGTAGAACCAAGAATGGCTTCCACCTTTTTTTTTTTTTGTATGTGATCTGGACTATTCAACTTGAAATTCAGCCCAGTCAGCCAGCTTTGTCCCCATGCTTCCGAGATTCCCTTGCTGACTGTCACATCCGTACTTTGCTCTCTTCAGATCCTCCAGCCCTTGGAAAGTAATCACTGTCAAGCTTTACTCTCTGGTGCTTCTGCGCAGTGTCAGCCCCTGTGATATTCCCCTCCATCCACGGGGGCTCACTTCAATGATTCCCTAGAGGCAGAGGTCATGTTTTCAGCCACTCTTAGTGCTCATGACCACAAACACACTGGAGGTTCAAAAACAACTCGATTGAGTTGCTATTTAACGAGAAGACGGGGCCATACCCCTTAAAACGTAACTGATTCAGAATGCATTTTGGGAGCCTATGAAGGGTAGGAATGGAATACAAAGGGTGATGGGGTAAAAACAGGTGAGAGATGATCAGTAGGCACACACAAGGCAGTGCTACCATGTAGAGGCTAGCCACCGGGCCTGGGTTCAAATCCGGAGTTCACTACTTGGTGTTATGTGACTGTAAGTGCGGTGCACTGTGCCTGTGGTTACCAGTGTCCTACAGCATAAGGACATACATGAGATCGTTTATGTGAAGGCCCGAGGACAGTGACTGTGTGGTGGTACACTTACAGTTAGTTTTAGGTCGAACATTCCAGTTTTCATAAGTGATCTGTCAATGGCCTTCATCTCTTGGTATATTAAATTTAAGCTACCAATATATCACAACTTTAGGGGAATAGCCCCTGAATGTTTTTTTTTTAGAATTTATAAAAATTGTAGCGTGCCATTTTTGTACCTTATTTGGCAACAATAACCACAACAAACCTTTCCATTCCTTATGCTTTTAGTGAAGCAAAGACAGGAGTCTGATCAGTGGGGAAGTGCAAGCAGGTGGCCGGCTCCTGGGGTTTGCTGGGGGTGGGGGAGGGATGAGGAGAGGGCAGAGAACAGGAAGGGGAGATAAGGGAGAGACGTCATAGAGATCTTTACTTAAAGCCAAGCAAACTAGTTCAGGATTTTCACCACAATCCTGCTCCAAAGTCCTTCCAAGAAATCGGAAAGCAAATGGTTGGTTTGTCCTTGGGGTCAACCCTACTTCCTAACCCCTTTTCATGCTTCTCAGACAGTAAGAGGGTGTGTGTATGGGGAGGGGAGTCTCAATTCTCTGGGGTAGTGTCTCTTCAGGCAGAGTTGCTTTGAGCTTAGGGCTCCAGCAGCCCTTGAGGTGTGAGCCCCACTACCAACCTATAGAATGATACTACCTTCAGACTTCAGGCTGCAATTGGGGGTGTGTGTGTGGTGTGTGTGTGTGTGTGTGTGTGTGTGTGTGTGNGTGTGTGTGTGTGTGTGGTGTATGCTTCTTTCCCCATCCCCCACGCAATAGTTCTCTCAAGAATATTAGCAGCAGATGTGCAAAGGGTCTCAGCATGGGGCTGCGGAACTGTAAACAGCAGGCTGGAGCTGGTGGCCATAGCACACTGGAGGTGGCGGGAGCTGTGAAGCTAGCCCCTCGTTCCCTTGTTCTTGTCTTAGCTCGGAATGGAGGAGTTCAAAGCTCCAGGTTTCAGCTGGGTGGGAGCTGACGGAGCACTAAAAGGCATGACTCAGGGCCAGAACTTTAGGAGTTGCTCATGGACATTTTCCTCTCGTTTCCAGGGATTTCCAGGATTTCAGGTGCTTTGGATCAGCTACATGGAAGGAGCAGAGTGAGCAGTGTGGGGGTAAGTTGGGCTTACTGGGGGCGGGGCTGTTGGATAAAGCACATAGAAATGGTGAGTAGGTTTGACAGGCAATGCTTGCTGCCAAGGAGAGGCGGGGAACCAAAAAGGCCAAAGAGCCTGACTGTAAAGTTCCCACCGAGACAGACCTGGGTTCAAATGTCTGCGCTACCCCTCACAGCATGCTGTGAATCACGCTGGAAGTGGTTAGTAAGTACTTGCTGAATGAAGGAAGAGGACTTTGGTTAGGTCACTTATTCTTTCTGAGCCTTAGTTTCTTTCTCTAGAAGAGACATAGTAGCTATCCCCCCCCTTTCACCAGTGCTTTCCTTCCCCATGATAACAGCAGTCTGCTGGTCCCTCCTTAGCCTGCCTGGTACAGGCTGCCACACAGTCAGCTTTCTTAGCAAGGACTGGAAAGGCAAGTGTACCCCCTAGGGCCTCTTTCTTCCCTCTTGCACCCTCTTCCTTTCCCCTTCTTTCTCCTTTTCTCTTAATCTATGGTCTTCTTTCTGTATCCCAAGACAAGTTTGGAGTATAGTTCTAGGAACCCTTAAACATGTGTTGAAATCTCCAGTGTTAATTCTACCACAAAGTCACAACCGCATAGTGCACCCTGCCCTCTTTTCAGAGGGTTAGGTCTGGTTGAAACATGAAGCTCGGAGCCCCAGGTGACCCCTACTTGCTTTAAATGCCATAGGTACTGCAGAGCAGCAAGCCTCCTACCTCTACCCCATTTCCCTATGCAGATCTAGCTGGGCCCCTCCGAGGATTGATCACATCAGCACTGTTCCAAGTCTGGAAGGTTCACTATGAGCTAATTCCTCTGGAGTATGTTAACCAGAGGAAAGGCAAACAACTCCAAGCATGTGGAGATGGGGCAGGGATGACTTCACATTCGTAGTCATGAGCTGTGTTCAGTCATGCACTCTGAAATGTGGACTTTCTTGGGGGCAGTGAAGTGTACACTTAGGGTAACTTAGTGGGACAAGAAGGACAGTTTGTGAAAAAGAAAACGGACCTTATCTGTGTCTAAAGTGAGTAGCTTTAGTTAAGTCTTTGTGGGTTGTTTTTGTTTTCTATTTTATGTGCGTGGGCGTTTTGCCTGCCTGTATATATGTCTGTGTGAGGCCATTAGGTCTTCTGGAACAGGAGTTACAGACACTTGTGAGCTGCCATGTGGGTGCTGGGACTTGAACATCTCTCCACCTGACTCTCCGTGTTTTAAATTTTGTCTCTTTTTTAAAAAGACTGAAGGATAGAAAAGATGGGTTAGGTGCAATTTACATTTGCCTCTGCCTTTAGTTATCCTGGGGGCATGCACATGCATCTCTATAAGACAAGTCTTCTGGGGTTTCATTTCCAATAGGCTAAAATTTCATTGTTTATGTTTCTAAGGGGTTTAGTGAGAAAACAGAAATAAACAAACAACAACAACAGCAAAAAAATAAAACAAAACAAAACCTAAAACAGAAACAAAAACCACAAAACCCCCAAAACCCCAAGGCTGAACAAATTCAACTGGATAGACACACTGGGGATAAACTCCCTTGCATGGGGCTGAGTCCATCACTCCTCTCCATGCCACCTCACCTTCCCTAAACAACCTGTGACCCGCCCTGCTCTATGTTTTGATAGTATGGGCATGCATGGTGTTGGGCAGCCAGTATCACGGAGGTTTTTATATACAAGAGCAAATGACAGTCTTGAAGACTGGTTAAGGACGTCTTTCAGAATACAGAAACCTCAAAAAGCCTTTCCACACTGACCATTGTCATGGCAACACACTATCTGATGGCAGCCTGCGTCACTCGGCTGAGGGGCACAGTATCGGTATAGCAGGTTAGCTTGGCCATTTTGAGCAGTGTTTGGACTTCTTTCCAGCCTCAATTCTTCTAGGCTGATCTGAGTTTTCTTTTTTCAAATCCGGACTCAGGTGCTTTGTTAATTTGCTTGACTAGGGGCACAAAGACTCTGGAAAAGAGGCAGTTAATGGAAAATCCGAACATTTCTCCTAGTCTCTACTTACTGTCCTTGCCGCCCACCCTCCTGGCTCCTTGTCACCTATTCTTATTGACTTCGCTTCCCTTTGTCTCCATATCAGTTCTTTCCTTTACTCAGCAGTGTGTCCCCACCCAGCACAAGGTGGGTGACTCATTAGCCAACCTAAGCTCTCACCAGATCCTTCTCATTCTCCCTGTGCTCTCCCTGCGGTGTATAATGTCTGGAATCTCGGAGTTGGAAGGAATCCTCTCCCCAGGCAGGAGCTCTTCTAATCAAGTGACTCCTCACCTTCTGACTCTAGTGACAGTCCTTATTGTCTTCTGGCCACCCTGTTCCACTTCAGATAGCTCAAATTGTTATAAACGCCTCCTAGTGAATAGAAATCAGTCCTTTTATGACTCTATCCAAGAGTCCACCCCTGTGCCCTATACCTACATATGGACCCTGTCCACCTGCTCTCTGACAGCCTCCCAGAGAAATGAGGCACAGCTCATGGCCTCCCTCCCTTCCCCCTACCCCAACCTGAGTTTTCTCTTCTCCAGAAAGCCCCAGCTCTTCTAAGCAGACCTCTTGGAGCTTGGGCTCCAGTGCTTTCCCCAGACTGGCTGACCTCCTGCAACTTGTTCCTATTTGTCTAGAGCCCTTTTTAAAGTGAGGTCGATACTGCATTAGCATCTCTGGAGGCCACCTTGACCCGGTGACTCATACTGAACTTCGTGTCAACTACCATCTCTAATTCTCTTTTAGAAGAAATGCTGTTAAGCCACATCTCGTTTTGCTTTGCAGAAGTCTCTTTCGAGAATCCAGTTCCTGGCTCATATGTTTTCTCCCTGCTCAAATTCATTGTGTTACTATCCAAATAGTGCCTCTATCTGCTAATACATTTCAAAAAGTTTGAGTGCCATGTCCTCTGGGGTGTCCTCTTCTTGTTATAACTAACCTTCAGCACTGCCTTTTACCTTGAGTCACCCTGACTTGCTCCTCCTTTAGGTTTCTCTTCTAGCTCATCTCTCTGCATCACCTCCCTCTTCGCCATTTCATTTCCCCAAGAGCAAATGGCGCCAACTGTCTGGAGTGATGGGCCTGGGAATGTGTGCAGAGAGGCAAGGGCATCCACGCATGTGCACACATGAGGTATGAGCAGGGTACCACAGAGGTGTGTGTCTGCTGTCTGGTTTTAGTGCTTTGGGCGCCACCAGAATTTAGAGCCCGGGAGGGAAAATGGCAAGGTAGGAGAAGGAGTGATAAGCGTGAACCAGTGAAACTGGTTTAGAATCAATCTCAAGGAGAACAGGGATTGTGTTTTAGAGCAGAGAGGAGTGGAGGGAAGCTGGGGGAAGGGTGCAGATTTCCAGTGTTTGTTCAGACTGTAGCACAGCAAGAAGGGCCAGCAACACAAGGATTATGAAGGTCTTAAAGACTTGAGATGGGAGGAAGACTTGTTAGAAAGTGAGGACTTGTAGAGTGGGAAGCTACTAGGAGATCGGAGGAAGGTGATTTGAAACTTGAGGGGCAGAAGAAGCTTTGGGTTACAGGACCTTACAGGAGGCAATGAGCTGTGTGTAGGTAGAACTGTGAACTCTGAGACTCATTAGCACAGAAAATCTTCTCAGGTCAAAGGAGCCCCAGAAGCATGGTCCTCACCAAGGGCTTTGCTGTGGTCAGCGAGCCAGCTCTGCTACTGAGCATAGCTTTCAGCAAAGACCCTTAGAACACTGCATGTCCCCTTAGATGAACCCCAGCTGTGAGCAGGCCTCTTTTCACACAGGATTGCACTCCAGGGAAGGAGTCAAAAGTAGGTATCAGCACGCTCTGTGTCATTTTATGAATTAACAAGAGAATTTCACTCTTTGGGGCAGGCAATATGATATCTTTGGCCTCAGAACTCTGCAAATAGGATCCATGTATGTACATAGACACACACATACACACACACACACACACACACACACACACA
>BDUI01019977.1:15666-27641 GCA_002335545.1 Apodemus speciosus
TGATGCAAGGTGGCTGCCTGGGCTATGATCCCGGGCCCAGAGTGCACAGACCCCTGAGCAAGTTGGTGGCTGTGCAGGTTGGTGACCGGCTGCAGCTCTGACCTGAGGCAAGATTGCAGCCTCTATGATATTGGAATTTTGATAAAAGAAGAAAGTAGAAACAGTTTAAAATAGCATGTAGTTTTTTTGGGGGGAGAATCCTGAATGATAATCATCTGAACTTCTTGTGTAATGTTTCTCATGTGCATCTTTTGGTAATCTTTATAAAGGAGCATTATCCAATCCTGATTTCATACTATGAAAATGGCAATATAAACATGAGTCTTTGAAAACAGGAAATGATTAAGCATGAAGACCAGAAGAGAGTAGACCTGAGACCCAGATCCATGACAATGGCCTCTGGGGAAGACAGAAACAAGTATTTTGAACATGGTAGAGTTAAGGAAAGGAAAGAAGACAAGAAATCAAGGGAGAATACAAAATGGGAAGAACTATGCATATCTTGCAAACAATTCTCCAATGTTGCAGGTTTGGCAGTAGGTGGCCCAGAACATTGGGCAGGAGTGGGCAGCAATACCTCCTAAATCCATGAGCACAGCACAACTCGATGTAAATAGGCATCACAAGTTGGCATTCTTATCTAAGTATTAAATATGTTTAATATAATGGTTGTATGGTTTGCTTCTTATAACATAATATAACATCATACTGGTGGCATAAACATGTCAATGTCTTATAAAGGGAATTGTATAATATTCAAAAAGAAGACACAAAATGATTCAAATGTGTCCACATGAATACAACATACAGCAAAATGTTGTGAGAAAGCATGCATCATTTGAAAACCCACAACTTCTGCTTCCTTTCTCCAATTCAAAATTGTGAAAGCTTCCATGTAATTTATATAAACATAAGATTATAGAAATAACAATATCCCTTTCATTGACAAGCCTCATCCAAACAGATGTATGCAAACATATACCTTAAAATTATCTTTGCTTCTGATGAATGCATAGGAACTGGATACCCTCAGGGGGTATGTTTGTAGTGCATAAGTCTATGTGTGTGCCTTTGCATCAACAGAAAATTCTAACTCAAATGACTGAGTTGCAAAATATATGTGTAAGCCTAACTTTACTTAACTATGCCTATAAAATTTAGATGTGATTATGGAAATATTCCACATTATTCCATAGCCACCGTTCACTGTTCAGATTGTTCTATTAACTTTACCAGGAAAATATTAATATTTCTAAGTGTAAGACCTCAAACCCCTCAAAGTGAACCTTAGGAAAATATCTTTTCCCAAGTATACCAAGTATCAAAAGTATAGTTCAGATATTCTGCCCAATTTATCCTATGCAATTCACATTACCTTCTAATGCCAAATGCACTGTTATAGCTTCTATTCACCTCAATTTGTTTTCTTTTTCTTGGAGCATCTGATCATGAGCAAAAGAAGATGCCTGGAAAAAGCTGTTGCAAAATAATGACAGACATAATCCAAAATACTCCCAGTGGTTTTGTTTGTTTCAGTGTTTTCAAGTATACGATACATGCAGTTTTGGCAAAATAAAAATATTAAATTATATTTTATCTTCTGAATCAACATTGGGAAATATTCAAAGACCATCTGTGCCTTATTTGAAGTAATTTCACACCTAGAAATGCAAGACATCACGTCTTGCATGTTGCTATACTTTGCAATATAGCAAGTTTCAACAATAAAATGGGAAATAGCACAAAAGCAAGAAATGGATACTTTACTGGAAAGACTAGTACCATGGTAGTCCTCCCTGTCTATCCTCCCAAGTATTTAGACTACATATGTGAATCACAACATCCACTACTTTATGAATAAAATCCTTTTATTCTTTGGTCCAAACATGATTTCGCTGTTACATGCCAGATAAGCTCTCATATAGTTCTTCACAAAGCTCCACTGATATATGATCTGATTTCAGAAGAGGTTGCAATCCTCTATATGAGAATATGCTAGGGACAAAGAAAATGATTTCAAATCTCCAAGTCAGAGGACAAAAATCCTGTGTCACTCAGACATGATGGTCTGCTTGTTTTGTGTATAGATTTTAGGTCTGCTATAGCACATGCCATTGACTTAGCAAAGATGTATCTTCTCACTACTACTACCTAGGTTTGGAAAACAAAGGATAGGATGTTGACTAGGCTGACATAGACATCTAGCAGCCATGGCAGAACTGAGTTTACCTTGGAGGAGAGCTGGAAATGAAAAGAGAAGGGTGAGTAGAAAAGAATGAAGCCAAGTCTCTGTTCTGATCAAGGCTCCAAAGTTTAATATTCAGCACTGCATTATAAATGCAAAGCCGATAGACACATCCTTTGTTTCAGTCAAAGTATATTGCCCAACATTCCAATTTCCTATTAGAACCAACACATACATCCAAAGTAGATGGCCCATCCAGGCTAAGTCCATAGTGGCAAGCCCTCAAGGTCTATTCAGCTGCTCAAGTCTGGAAAAGGCCTACTCAAAGCTGAAAAGGCTAAAGGCTGATGTATTTGAGGCTTTCCTTGTCATTTGCAGATGGGGAATTAATAATGTCCTTATAGAGTCTTCTTGTTGTTGTTTTAATTGTTGAGCACATGAAAAATAGAAGCAAAGCTCATAAGAACTCTTTGAATTTGAAGCAGGAGGCATAGTACCTGCACAGATCTGCAAAAAGCCCTGTGTTATGGCTCTCAGTTTAGTATTTTTGAGGAATTCCTGATTGGGTGAACAAGGAGACCTCTGATTCTTTTGTCTTCTCTTTTCTTTATATTGGTTTTTCCTATCTAAGTTTGATGCAATTAATTTTATTTTATTTTATTGTATATTGTCATTGTTTTGATGTTCAACTGCTGTGAACAGACATCTTGGCCAAGGCAACTCTTATAAAAACAACAGTTAATTGGGGCTTGCTTACATTTTCAGAGCTTCAATTCATTATTATCAAGGTGGGAGCATGATGACACCCACACAGGCATGGTGCTGGCTGAGAGTTCAAAATCTTGTTTCAAAGGCAGTCATATGAAGACTGGCTTCTAGGAAGCTAGGACAAGGGTCTTAAAGCAGGTGCCCACAGTGACACTTCCTTCAACAAGGCCACACATACTACAACGAAACCTCACGTCAAATAGTGCAACTGCCTAGGTCAAGCATATTCAAACCACCACAGTCATGTTTACTTATTATATCTTAGAAAATATTGTGTTTTGAAAATCCCAGAAGCACCATGGCCAGCCAGCTGGGCACCTACCCTGCAGGGGGTCATCTGCCCTGCAGGGAGGCAGTTAGAGGGAGTGCCACACTTAGAGGTGAGATGCTGCCATCTTTGCTCCTGTGATTGTGTAGAGGGGCAGATTGGTAGGCAGGGATCATCAGAGTAGAGGATCCCTTGGGACACACCCCGCCAGGACTCCACTTATACCCAGCATCTCTGCAGCACCACAGCAATCTGTGCCAGGGGAAAGCAGGTCACCCAGGGTTGTTGAGATGGGCTTGCAGACACACAGGAGGGGCAATCACCAGACAGTGACAGCAGGACCAACTAATACCAGAGATAACCAAATGGCAAAAGTTAAACGTAGGAGCATTGCTAAAAGAAATCAAGGCAATATGGCACCATTTGAACCCAATTCTCCCACAAGTGCAAGTCCTGCATACCCCAACACACCAGGAAAGCAAAATTTGGATTTAAAATCACAGGTCATGATGCTGATGGAGGGATTCATGGAGAGCTTCAAGAAGGACATAAATAACTCCCTTAAAGAAACACAGGAAAACACAAGTAAACAGGGAGAAGCCCTTGAAGAAGTAAGGGAATACACAACAAAACAGGTGAAGGAATTGAACAAAGCTATCCAGGATTTAAGGAATGAAGTAGAAACAATAAAGAAATCACAAAGGGAAACTGCTTGGGACATAGAAAACCTAGGAAAGAAATCAAGAGTCATGGATCAAATCATCAACAACAGAATATAAGAGATAGAAAAGAGAATTTCAGATACAGAAGATACCATAGAAAGCATTGATACAACAGTCAAAGGAAATGAAAAATGCAAAAAGTTCCTCACCCAAAACATCCAGGATATCCAGAACAAAATGAGAAGATGAAACCTGAGGATTGTAGGTATAGATGAGAGATTAAAGGGCCAGTATATGTCTTCAACAAAATTATAGAAGAACAATTCCCTAAACTAAAGGAAGAGGTGCCCATGAACATACAAGAATCCCACAGAACTCTAAATAGATTTGACCAGAAAAGAAATTCCTCCAACACATAATAATCAAAAAACCTTATATACTAAACAAAGAAAGAATATTAAAAGCAGTTATAGAAAAAGGTCAAGTTACATATAAAGGTAGACCTATCAGAATTACACCAGACTTCTCACCAGAGACTATGAAAGCCAGAAGAGCCTGTGCAGATGGCATACAGATCCTAAGGGAACACAAATGCCAATCCAGACTGCCATATCCAGCAAATCTCTTAATTACCATAGATGGAGAATACAAGGTATTTCATGACAAAAACAAATTTACACAGTATCTTTCTGCAACTCCAGCCTTTCAGAGGATAATAAATGGAAAACACCAACAAAGGACAGAAACTACATACTAGAAAATGCAAGAAATTAATCTTCTTTCAACACACCCAAAAGAAGAAATCCATACAAGCATGAAAATTACTTCAAAAATAGCAGGAAGCAACAACCACTATTCCTTAATATCTCTTAGCATTAATGGACTCAAATCCCCAATAAAATTACATAGACTAACAGACTAGATATGCAAACAAGACCCAATGTTTTTTCTGCACACAAAAAAACACACATCGGGGACAAAGACATACACTACCTCAGAGTAAAATGCTGGAAAATAGTTCTCCAAGCAAATGGTTCCAGGAAACAAGCTGGAGTAGCCATTCTAATACCAATGAAATAGACTATCAACCAAAAGTCATCAAAAAAGACACAGGATATTTTATACTCATCAAAGGAAAAACCTATCAGGAAGAACTCTCAATTCTAAACATATATACTCCAAATACAAGGGCACTCTCATTTAAAAAGGAAACATTACTAAAGCTTAAAGTACATATCTCACCCCACACAATAATTGTGGGTGACTACAACACCCCACTTTCCTCATTGTACAAATCAGGAAAACACAAACTAAACAGGCACAGTTCAACTAACAGAAGTTTTGGACCAAATGAATTTAATAGATATCTATAGAACATTTCACCCTAAATCAAAAGAATATACTTTCTGCTCAGCACCTCATGGAACCTTCTCAAAAATTGACCGTATAAGTGGTCACAAAACAGACCTCAACAGATAAAAGAAGATCAATCTAATTCCATGCATACTATTAGATCACTGTGGACTAAGGGTAGTCTTCAATAGCAACAAAAAAACAACAGAAAGCCCACATTAATATGGAATCGGAACAATGCTCTACTCAGTGATACCTTGGTCAAGAGGAAATAAGGAAAAAATTAAAACCTTAGAATTTAATGAAAATGAAGGCACAACATACCCAAATTTATGGCACACAATGAAAGCAGTCCGAAGAGGAAAACTCATAGCTCTGAGGGCCTCCAAAAGGAAACTGGAGAGAGCATACACTAGCAGTTTAACAGTACACCTGAAATCTTTAGAACAGAAAGAAGCTAATACACCCAAGAGGAGTTGAAGGCAGGAAATCATCAAAATCAGGGCTGAAATCAATCAAGTTGAAACAAAAAGTACTATACAAAGAATCAACAAAACCATGAGCTAGTTCATTGAGAAAATCAACAAGATAGATAAAACTATAGCAAAACTAACCAGAGGGCACAAAGACAGTATCGAAGTTAACAAATCAGAAATGAAAAGGAAGAAATAACAACAGAAACTGAGGAAATTCAAAAAAATTAGTAGATCCCATTACAAAAGCCTATACTCAAAAAAACTTAAAAATCTGGATGAAACGGACAATTTTATAGACAGATACCAAATACCAAAGTTTAATCAGGATCAGATAGACCATCTAAAATGTCCCATAATGCCTAAAGAAATAGAAGTGGTCATTGACAGCCTGCCAACCAAAAAAAGCACAGGACCAAATGGTTTCAGTGCAGAAATCTATCAGGCCTTCAAAGAAGACCTAACACCAACACTCTTCAAACTACTCCACAAAATAGAAATGGAAGGAATACTAACCAACTCATTCTATGAAGCCACAATTTTGCAGATTCGAATAACACACAAAGATCCAACAAAGAAAGAGAATTTTAGACCAATTTCCCTTATGAATATCGATGCAAAAATACTCAATAAAATCCTTGCCAATTGAATCCAAGAACACATCAAAGTGACCATTCACCATGACCAAGTAAGCTTCATCCCAGGGAGGCAGGGATGGTCCAATATATGGAAATCCATCAATGAAATCCACTACATAAACAAACTCAAACAAACAAACAAACAAAAAACAAATGGTCATTTCATTAGGTGCTGAAAAAGCATTTGACAAAATTCAGCATTCTTTCATGTAAAAGGTAATGAAAAGAACAGGAATTCAAGGCCTATACCTAAAAATAATAAGAGCAATATACAGCAAACCAGAAACCCACATCAAGCTAAATGGAGAGAAACTTGAAGCAAGCCCATTAAAATCAGGGACTAGACAAGGCTGTGCTCTCTCTCCATATTTATTCAATATAGTACTTGAAGTTCTATCTAGAGCAATTAGACAACAAAAGGAGGTCAAAGGAATCCAAATTGGAAGGAAGAAGTCAAATTATCACTATTTGCAGATGATATAGTATATTTAAGTGACCCAAAAAACTCCATCAGAGAACTCCTACAGTGATATACAACTTCAGCAAAGTGGCCGAATATAAAATTAACTCAAGCAAATCAGTAGCCTTCCTATACTCAAAGGATAAACAGGGTGAGAAAGAAATTAGGGAAATGACACCTTTCACAATAGCCACAAATAATATAAAGTGTCTTGGTGTGACTAACCAAACAAGTGAAAGACCTCTATGACAGGAACTTCAAAGTTTTTGAAGAAAGAAATTGAAGAAGATCTCAGAAAATGGAAAAATCTTCCATGCTCGTGGATTGGCAAGATTAATATAGTTAAAATGGCCATCTTGCCAAAAGCAATATACATATTCAATGCAATCCCCATCAAAATCCCAACTCAGTTCTTCATAGAGTTAGAAAGAGCAATTCTCCAATTCATCTAGAATGACAAAAAACCCAGGATAGCTAAAGCTATTCTCAACAGTAAAAGAAGTTCTGGGGAAATCAGTATTCTGCACCTCAAGCAGTACTACAGAGCAATAGTGTTAAAAAATGCAGGATATTGGTACAGTGACAGGGAGGTAGATCAATGGAATAGAATTGAAGACCCAGGAATGAACCCACACACCTACACTTACTTGATCTTCGACAAAGGAGCCAAAACCATCCATTGGATAAAAGATACCCTTTTCAACAAATGTTGCTGGTTCAACTGGAAGTCAGCATGCAGAAGAATGCAAATTGATCCATTCTTATCTCCTTGTACTAAGCTCATTTCAAAGTGGATCAAGCACCTCCACATAGAACCAGACACACTGAAACTAATAGAAAAGAAACTGGGGAAGAGCATTGAGCACATGGGCATAGGGGGAAAGTTCCTGAACAGAACAGTAATAACATGCTCTAAGATCAAGAACTGACAAATGGGACCTTACAAAATTCCAATATTTTGTAAGGCAAAGGACAAGGTCAAAAGGAGAAAATGGCAACCAACAAATTGGGAAAAGATTTTACCAACCCTACATCCGACAGAGGGATTCTGTTGGATTTTTGTATTCAAGATATACAGAGAACTCAAGAAGGTAGACTCCAGAGAGCCAAAGAACCCTATTTACAAAGGGGGTACAGAGCTAAACAAAGTATTTTCATCTGAGTAAATCAAATGGCAGAGAAGCACCTAAAGAAATGTTCAACATCCTTAGTCTTCAGGGAAATATAAATCATAACAACCCTGAGATTTTACCTCACACCTGTCAGAATTGCTAAGATCAAAAACTCAGGTGAAAATGTGGAGTGAGGATGTGGAGAATGAGGAACAAGCCTCCATTGCTGGTGAGGTTGCAACCTGGTACAAGCACTCTGGAAATCAGTCTGTAGGTTCCTCAGAAAACTGGGCATGATACTACTGGAGGACCCCTCTATACCAGTCCTGGGCATATACCCAGAGCCTCATGTGTGTAATAAGGACACATGCTCCACTATGTTCATAGCAGCCCTATTTAAAATAGCCAGAAACTGGAAAGAATCCCAATGTCCCTCAATGTAGGAATGGATACAGAAAATGTGTTTACGCTATTGAATACAACTCAGCTATTAAAATCAATGAATTCATGAAATTCTTTGGCAAGTGGGTGGAACTGGAGGATGTCATCCTGAGTGAGGTGACCCAATCACAAAAGAACACACATTGTATGCACTCACTGATGAGCATATATTAGTCCAGAAGCTTGGATTACCCAAGAAGCAATTCACATTTTAAATTATGCCCAAGAAGAAGGAAGGAGAGGTCCCTGGTCCTGGAAAGGCTCAGTGCAGCAGTGTAGGGGAATACCAGGACAGGAAATTGGGAAGGAAGTTTTGGGAACAAGGAGAGGGAAAAGTGCTTATGGAACTTTCAGGGAGGGGGAAATCCCAAAATGGGAAATCATTTGAAATATAAATAAAGATTATATTGAATAAAAAATAAAATAAAATGTAAATAAATAAATAAAATAAAAATTTGCAGTTTTTAAAGACCACCTGGGGCAATTCCAGTTAAATGTAGGATTTAAAACTTTTACTTCTGCATTTCTCATGGATCCAGTGCAGTTGAGCTAGAAAAATTAGTTTCCATTTTATACCTTCTCTGAAAATGAACATTGACCTCTTAAATATACTTCAAGCAAATGTTGTGAATCTATTTTAGACATGAAAAGTGAAAACCCAAATTTGTTTTCTGTTTAATATAGAATATATGAAAACATAAAAAAATGTGTTTTGTTTTGTTTTCTTCTGTGTGTGTATATGTGTGACAGAGACAGAAAGAGTAAATCTGGATAGCAGAGGAGGTAAAAAGGTGAGGAACTAGAAGACCTATAGGGAGGGAAAAATATAATCGTAATATGTTGAGAAAATAATTTATTTTCAATTAAAATGGGGAAAGAATGTTAGAAATCTACATTCATTGGGGAGCTCAAAAAGTAGCTTGTTTTGTTGGTCCCCTTGTGGGTAAAGGTTGAGTAGAGTTAACTGTGCATATGAAAGATAGTGTTCCCTTAAACAACTTCCCTTGGAATAACCACAAGTATACTTACACCTAAGAGGGACATGGAAATAGCCAATAGTACCAGCCTGACAGTCCTTGTTATCAGTCTAACAAACATAACCATTGCTCTGTAATGAGAATGGAAGGGGTTGTGAAGTTAGAAAGACAGGGAATAAGATTTCTCATCTGATGGGCATAGGTGAATGACTTAGAAAAGTGTTTGATTCCTCTTCCTTCCCTGCTCCAAGTTACCTATTGACATTTTACTACTTAAACACAGAAAATGGTAATAAACTTTGGCAAAAGGAGAGCAACTTCCATTCTCAGAGGAAACCCTAATTACGGATTATCTCAAATTGATTTTCACTGAGGACTTAGCACTGATGCAGCATAGATGTTGGTACTAGCTGAGTTTCACTTATATTTAGCCAATAAAAGTTGGATCTGTGTTACCTCACTCAGGATGATATTTTCTAGTTCAGTGCATTGCCTGCAAAACTCAGGATGTCCTTGTTCTTAATAGATGAGTAGTGTTCCAGTGTGTAAATGAACCACATCTTCTTTATTCATACTTCTGTTGTGAGACATCTGAGTTGTTTCTAGCATCTTTCTATCACAAACAAGGCTGCTATGAACACTGTGGAGCATGTGACTCTGTGGCATGTTGGAGCAATTTTTGGGTATATTCCCAAGAGTGATACTGCTGGGTCTTCATTTAGATCTATTTCTAATTTTCTGAGGAAACTCCAAACTGATTTCCAGAGTGTTTGTATCAGGTTGCAATCCTACCAGCAATGGAGGAGTGTTCCTCTTTCTCCACATCCTTGTCAACATATGCTATCACCTGAGTTTTTAGTATTAGGGAATCTGATTGGTGTAAGGTAGAATCTCAGGGTCCTTTTGATCTTCATTTCTCTGATCAATAAAGAATTTGAACATTTCTTTAGGTGCTTCTCAGTCATTTAAGATTCCTTGGTTGTGAAATCTTTGTTTAGTTCTATACCCCATTTTTTGATTGGGTAGTTTGGTTTGTTGGTGGTTAGCTTCTTGGGTTCTTCAAATATTTTAGATATTAGCCCTCTATAGGATGTGGGTTTAGTGAAGACTTTTCCCCAATATACAGGTTTTCAATTTGTCTCACTGACTATGTTCTTTGCCTTACAGAAGCTCTTAGAATATTGGAGATCTCTTTAGGAAATTTCCCCCTGTGCCAATGAGTTCAAAGCTCTTTCCCAGGAGGGAGAAGAAAGAAATCACAAGTGGTGAGGGAGGGAGGGACCTGGGAGGGAAAGAGAAGGGGGGATGGGGTGGGAGATTTGAACCTGATATGATATAGGGTAAAGGAAAAGCAGAAAACATGGAAACAGGCAACTTTGGTTGGTAGTTGGTTGGGGGGACCCTCCAGAATGTACTAGAGACCTCAGAGGTGATAGACTTTCAGGACTCAAAGGGAGAGACCATAGATGAAATTCCCAATAGCAGGGACAGGGATCTTATTGAGCCCACCTCCAGCAAGTAAACGGGGCATCAAATGAGGTCATCCCACAGTTAAATATCTCACCCGTAATTGTTCCTCTCTTAAAGAATTATAGGGATGGAAATGGAGAGGAGCCTAAGGAAAAGAAGTTCCAAAGTGAGGTCCAGTTTAAGGGGAAATGCCAAAGTCTGACACTGTTAATGAGATTATGGAGCACTCACAAAAAAATGAATTTAGCATGACTGCACTCAACAAACAGCTGAAAGCGTTAGATGTAGATATTTGCATCCAACCAGTGGACAGAAACTGCTGACTCCTGTGGTTGAATTAGTGAAAGGCTGAAAGAAAATGCGGAAGAGGGCAACCCTGTAGGAAGACAAGCAGTCTCAATAAATATGGACCCCTGAGATTTCTCAAACAATGAACCACCAAACAGGCAGCAGCATAAACCAGCTGATATGAGGATCTAAGACATATTCAGCAGAGGACTGTCAGGTTTGTGTTCAATCAGAGATGATGCACCTAAACATGTATAGACTGGAGCTCCCAAGGAGTATAGGGATCAGGTGGAGAGGGGGCTGGGAGTGGGGAGGAGATATGGGATATGGAACTGTCTGAGGGTAGACCCAGGCTGGGAGAGGAGTAAAATCTAGAGTGAAAAAAATTAAATAAATAAACCAAAAAATGATATTATTTATTAAATGCGGGACACATTTATATAATACTTGATTAAAATATTAAAGACAGAATTTTTATTCACCATTAAAAGAACAGAACAAAAGAGAATCCATCACTTCCTAGATCTGCAGCTTGCTAGCAATGTGCATATTTGAGAATTCAAATGTTCCACACTGAATATTTGACTTCTGTGCAATTTCAAATTAGTTAATGAATCAAGAAATCAGTGGATTTTTAGCAACCTAGATTTTTCTAATTACATTCCACTACACTGTCCAATCCAATTGATGGGACTGTGGTAAATTGAATAATCATTCCTATAGGCTTCTATATTTTGGACCTTAGTTCCCAGATGGTGAGTTGTGGGGAAGAATTTGGAAATAGATTCCAATTGCAGGGGGTATGGCCTTGTTGGCAGAGTTGTGTTACTAGAAATGGTCTTTGAGATTTCAAACACCATTCCAGGCCCACCCAATCTCT
>BDUI01019985.1:30805-46846 GCA_002335545.1 Apodemus speciosus
TACTGATGGAAGAAATTATAATATTATAAGAAATTAGAAGTATAGGATCCAATGGACACCCCTCAACTATTTTTCTCTTTAACCGAAAGCAACAACAAGCAATGATTTGATATAAGCATTCATTGCAAAATACTAAGTGACAGCAAAAGTTCAGATGAATGCAGTCCCTGGCCCGGATTTCTTGGTGCTTCTCTTGCCTGCTATGGGCTGATTGCTTGGAGGAAATATCATGTGATCTTCTGGAAAACAGTTAGATCAGGGAGGCAAAACTTAACTCAGCCCAAAGTGTTTTTCCTCTCTGTTGTTCACTGTGGCTCATATCACTGTTTATTGTGTGGTGGGTAGCTTCATTTGTCACCATGTTACCAGATGTTCTTCTGTCCAAAAATCACCCATGCACCATCTGCTCCACATTATTTTCTGGAACTCTGTCAAAGCAATGAAATGGAATGCCCCTTTGGGTTGTTTGACACATACCAAGCCGTTAACATGCAGCACTTCATTGTAGTCAAAGCAGGATGAAGATTTCATTGACCTTCATTKTGCAGACAAGAAAACTAATATGCAGAGAGTTTAGGTAACTTTCTAATTCCTACACTCAGAATTGACCCCAGACCTAAACTGATTCATCACAAAGTTAAATGCCCTGAGACCACAGCCTTCCCATTACTGTGGGTCACCTTGTCCCCACAACTATACTATCAGATATTAATGAAAACGAATGAGAAACACAGATTTYTCTTCTGTGGCTGTCAATATACATTCTTATTATCTGTTTATACCTGTAGYTTAAACAAAGCTAACGAAGCATACACCAACATATGTTACCAGTTCATTCCAGGGATCTTAGGGGGATATGTAAATTATTAACATTTGGATAAAAGAGATGAAGCTGACTTTTGCAGAAATAAGATTATTTGAGAATGTTGCTGTGAAACACAGAAGAGGTAGCAACTCATGGAAACTAAAATGTCATTTTTTCCAGATGACTTATTTCTAGTTTGAAGTTGTTGGACCAACTCTGAGCCCTCAGCAGGAGTTCCTCACACATAGAAAGCTATTATGTCTATTAGTCAGGGTTCTCTAGAGTCATAGAACTTATGGAATGTCTCTATATATTAAGGGATATTACTGGAATGACTTACAGTCTGCAATCTAACTAACGCAACAATGGGCAGCTGGGAACAGGAAGTTYAAGAATTGAGTAGTTGCTCAGTCCCAAGAGGTTAGTTGTTTCAGCTGGTCCTCCATATAAGCTGGAATCCTGAAGAAGTTCATTCCAACACACTGTGCTGGCAAGTTAAGTGCAAGCAGAAGAGGAAGAAGAAAGCCTTCCTTTTCCCATTGTCCTTAGGTAGGCCTCCAGCAGAAGGTATGGCCCAGACTAAAGGTGTGAGCCACCACACCTGGACCTAAATTTTCTTCACTTGATACTTTCTCTGTCCCAGGCTGACCTTGAACTAGAGATCTCCTCGCCTCTGTCTCATCTCCTGGGATTAAAGGCACGTATCATCTCCTGGGATTAAAGGCACGTATCATCTCCTGGGATTAAAGGCACGTATCATCTTGCCTGAGCATAAGCTTTTCATGACCACTGTGCTTCAAGGTCTCAATCAAAAGCCTGTGTCTTCCAACTTAAAGATCTGGATCATAGGTGTGCCCTCCATTTCTGATTGTAGTTCATTCCCAATATAGTCARGTTGTCAACAGGGAATAGCCATCACACTATGTAACCCAGTTGAATTTTCCCATAAAGKTGCAGAGCATTAAGCAGGCTTATTTTCTGAAAGTAGAAAATGYGCTATGTTTTTATGTTTAAAGTGCATGAGATTTAGGAGTTATGGTATTTTCTTTCTTAAATTTTGAATTGCATTTGGACAAAGGAAGATTAAAAAATTCAACATTGAGAGGATGCTACTCATTTTAAAATGGAAAATCCCACAGATAACAGTAATTTACAGGAAAGGTAGGCATAGGTCATTGAAGGWATCTGAGGGGTATCTGTGGGARATCTTGTTCTAGGAATCCAATGCTGAGCTCATGGTYGGCAAGAATTCCCTGAGTGTGTACTGGTGTGGAAAATGAGTTTGGGATTTGACTTTACTGAAGTTATTTGAATCTCTCCATTTTTCTAGTCCTAGAAAAAAGTGAGTTCAAAGACGARCCTCTACTTTTCCGCTTTTTTGCCGATGAAGAAATGGAAGGATCAAACATGAAGCATAGGCTTATGAAACAYGACTTGAAGGTTGTGGAGAATGTCATAGCTAAGTCACTGTTGGTAAGCTGCTGCCACCTTATGTGTCCTTCTGGGTTAGTGATTAGCACAAGAACACAGCAATATGTTGATGCTTTCAATGCATTTCATTGTAAAGACCTTCTCATTCTTTATCAGTAATGTTAGTATTTTACATTTCAGATTAAATCCAATGAAGGCAGCTATGGCTTTGGGCTAGAAGACAAAAACAAAGTYCCAATAATAAAGCTGGTGGAAAAGGGGTCGAATGCCGAGGTAATATAAATTAACACTTTTGTTGAAGTTTGTCATCATGCAATACAGTGCCAAAGTGAAATCAACAGCTATGTGTTTATTGAAGATGTTCTGTTACCTAGTATTGGGTTTGTAGTGCTGGGACTGTGTGATGWCTGGGGTGGGTCTTGCTGGTATTCCAGAGATCTACATCTCCAAATTAGAGTTACCAAGTGGTGTGTTTTGTGTCCCCAGGATTATTCCAATCACAGAATCCATCCTAGAATTTTTGGAAGCTGCATAGGGTGTGATAGTTGTCCTAGGTCTACCAGATGGCTTTTCTGTTCAAATTAAGGCAATATCTTTTGTCTTCTGCTTCAGTTGTCTTTTCTATGAATGTAATTTCCATYATTAAAGCAAACACTGACTTTTTCATWAAATTCGAATTGACATCTCACRTCACTAGGTTTTTAAACAGTGGATTCCTCTGATTATTGATACCTCATTGATAATATTCATTTGATAGCAGTTATATATTAGGAAACATTCTAGATGCTAGACATTTAGAACATATATGACATTCCCTGTTCTGAGCTAGAAACTTTGATGGTTTTCCTGTATACACATMAGGGACTGAGTTTGATAAACAAAACCCATTGTTTTGCTTTGTTTTGTTTTAAATGTGGTGTGTGTGTGCTTGTAATCCTGTACTTGGGAGRTGGAAGTGGTRAATTTCTTAGTCACAGGCTAGCTATTCTAGGCTGCTTGGTGATTACCAAGCCAATGAAAGACCTATCTTGAAAAATGATATGACAAGGTGGGTATCATTTGGGGAACAACAACCAGGGTTACCCTCTGGCTGCCACTTGCATGCATATACATGTACACACTACACACATACACACACACACATCACACAAATTAACTCTGTTTCTGTCTCTGTCTCTTTGTCTCTCTGTATCTGTCTTTATCTCTCTNCGGGTTTGCTCGCTGGTTTCTGGCTTCCTTCTGGGGAATGTCCTTCATTGCTGGTGACACACAGCACATCGCTTCCAGTGTGCCATAACAATTCTCTCATGTTCTTCTCTTCAGATTCATTTGTGGGTTCATTGGAGATGCTTCTTTTACTCGGGCTTTACCTTTTAATGTCCTGTTCTTCCAGAGATATATTATAGAACACGTACGTTAATCAAATTCCTGATGATATGATATAGTGTTAGATAGTTCGTCCTCTATAACTTGTCCTTTCTGGTCCTCTGGTAATGTTTGCAACAGTAGAAATGTATTAACTATGTGTTTTGCTTATATTATTATATATAATGGATTTTTCACAAGATACCCATTTCCTGTTTGTAATAGTAAGTCAATGAAGAATGCTTCTTTTTTCCCCCGAGTGTCTGTCTAACTCAGCATCATTCGGGGCAGTTTGCCACTTGTTTACTAATCTTGGATATTAGTGTGACACACCTGAGGAAGTGGAAGCTTAGCTGAGGACCTGCTTCCATCAGAGYGTTCTGTGGGCTCCCCTCTGGGGGCATTTTCTTGATTGCTGATGGACGGAAGATGGCCCAGCCCTCTGAGTTTGCCACWCCTTGGCGGTTGTGTCTGGCCTGCGTAGGGAAGCTAGCAGAGCAGGCGCAGGRAGCAAGCCTCCAAACGGCATTGTCCTATGGTCTCTGCYTCACTTCCTGCCTCGGCCTTTGCCATAGTTTCTCTTGATGATTGGCAGTAATCTATAAGATGAAATTAATGCCCCTACAGCTTGCTTTTGGTAATGGTTTTATGCTGGCAACAGAAGTTAACTAGTATAGAAACTGTCTCTTTAATCCCCATCAGCATACTACAAAATAAGTTTTAATAGTGGTAACCTCCAGCAGTTTCTGTAGCATGTTTYACAGCAGGAGCTAGTCCGAACCCAAGTTTACCCGACTACAATGTAACAGTATAAGGATGTGGAACTAGTTTAGCTGTCCACATTGCCTGATTTTTCCCACAGAGGATGCATCTATGTAAGAATTTGTGGGCACTGTATGGCATCCCAATTCTATRCCTAGTTTTGGGTTAGGCAATGGCCAGTATCATCTCCACMGGCTTCTCGYTCAGTGGCATCCTCCAGGTAGACCTTCTCCAGTTTTCCAGTTTCCKCTGGTCTTGACCCCAGCAGCCGTCTACCCTATTCGGCTCCTGTAATATAAGAATTCATCCGGGAAACAGTAACAGCAGTGGAAGGTTCAGTTAGGACAACTGGGGACGCAAGAATACACTCTAGTAAATACAGTCTGAGCTGAGCAGCAAGCGAGCTGACTATGTGGGGGCTTAGATTTCTCTTCCACCCATTATCCCCTCTCCTGCCCCGCCCCCCAGAGGAGGCACTTCTAATAATGGGGGAAACCTAACAAAGAACTTCCCCTTTCATACAAAATTTTATTTGAGATAAGTAGGTGAATGAAATGCAAGACTATGCATAAGAGATTTTAGTGCCAAGGAGGTTGAAAAGTCCAGTAGGGGAAAGGTTAACAACACTGCGCATGCTCCCTGGTGAGGAAGTTTCCCTATAGCTGTCTGAGCTGACCTAGCTGGAGTGGCCTCTACCATCTATTGTTCTTTACATCCTGTTTTGGGGGCCTGAGCTGGAGAGCCCCTCTGGAGTCTACCATTACCATTCTGTTCACATCCTGTTGAGGGCCCTGAGCTGTCTCAGCTGGAGGAGCTCCGACCTCCAAACTCTCCACTGTCATCTCAAGGACGTTTGCCTCCCTAAAATGAGCGGAGGTGTGGATGAGTACCTTCGGAACCAACTATGGATTTATAGTTGTCTCACCTTATTTTCTGGTTACTTTCAGGACCGTTAAGATCCCAGATTCTGCAGATGGGCTTGGTTTCCAGATCAGAGGTTTTGGTCCTTCGGTTGTGCATGCGGTGGGAAGAGGTGAGACATTCTTTGCCTCTGCATGGGGAAGTGCTTCAGCTGGTGCTTTGGCTGTCCCTGTCCAACTGAAATGTGTCCTCACGGTGCTAGGAATGGTCCTCTTTCACTGAAGTAACGCACTGAAAGGACATTCTGAAAATAACACGTTAAAATAAAACCTCAGAGCGTCAACCTGTGTGTCCTTGTTCACATCTACATGACTTGCACTCAGGAAAGGATTGATTCGCATTCCAAGGCTAACTTAGGCAGGAGTGAGACCTTTCTTAAAAAACAAAAGGCAGACTGCAGAGATGGCTAAGTAGGTGAAGTGCTCACCCCACGAACACGAGATCGTGGAGATTGTGGAGGTTGTGAGTTCTGATCTCCAACTCTCACATTAAAAACAAAATACAATACAGACCTTTGTGGGCCTGTACTTAGCTTTAATCCCAGCTCTGGGGGCATAGCCACTAGAGAATCCCCTGTGCTCGCCGGCAGTCTAATACAGTCTGAAGGTGAATTTCAGGTTCAGTGAGAAACCTGGCTAAAAAACTGAGCAGCAGCACTCCAGGAAAGATACCAGATGTCAATCTCTGGCCCTCCACATGTGCATACAAACACACACACACATGCATATATGCACGAACGTACATATAGCTGCATACATGAAAACCCCATGAACAAATAAATAAATACTAAGCCCCCCCCAATTCTCAATTATGTTATTATTGTTACAAATCTGATTGAAAATGACAATCTCAATCATTTTTTTTGTCTGCTTTAGTTTAAATTAACGATTTTAAGGTTATTCATTTGTGTTTTTCGTAGCATCAAATAAGTTTTGGGGCTTTGTTCAATAATTTAAAAAATGAGAGTTTTCAAGTTTTGTAGCGCCAACAGGCCTTGACACCATCTCACTAAATATTTCCTTCAACGGCTTCCTTTGAGTCCTCAAAAAATTTCATTATAAAATACATTCTTAACCAAATAATTTTAGTGATTAAAAGCCTGTTTAAATTTCTCTTGAAATTATTTGGAAGACAAATAAAAAGCTCCTGTAATGTGTATTTTTATTTCATCTTGACACCACTAAAGGGAGTAGAGATTTCCGAGTGTGGCACAGAACAAATGGCCTGGCCGCTGTGTCAGGAAGGGCCTTTGTGAACATTGGAAGTCACATTTGTGGAATACGGGGAACGTGGTATTTGTAGTACTAAGAAATTTAAGACAGCATCATATGATCACTCAAGCATGAAGCAGAGACATTTTGAAAGCATGTTCCTATCAGAAACAAATTTGTACTATAAAATTAAACAATACGTGCATGATTCGTAAATATTCTTTCAAAAGAAGTAACTTTCCACTTAGAATTCCATGATGGATAAACATTTAACGCCTTTCCACATTTAAAGGTCTTTCAACACCGTGGAACAGATGTGTACTCAGCTAACACGTATGGCTTCTGTTTTCAGTATCTGTGAGGGAACTTTGTCTCATACTTGGGGACAGTCACTGCAAGCCGAAATGTGAGGAGCTGTGGTCCCTTGGCTGACTTCTGAGTGGGCGGCCACTGGGCTCATGCTTTTTGTTTCTCACGTGGGAAAGGCTGGGGTTGGGGGTTCTCTTGTGTTTTTTCATTTCAGACTTTTTTTTTWAAAACCGAATGGTGATTCATTATCAAACAAATTATGCCCAAAGAAAGGGTCACCGTGGTCATTCTTGCCAGTGTTGCTGCCTCCAGGCCACTAGAGTTCAGCCTTGGATCAGTCTGAGCACCTTCCTGGCTCTTTCTTCAGAACAGCTGGAGGGAAAAGCAGCAAAAATGAGACACCAAAACTCATCCGCTCTGCAGTCTGCCACACACTCAGGGAACTGCACATCCTGATGCCATCTCTGTCCCCATGAGCCTTTACTACTTCTCAGCCATCTTTACACAGGCTCCTGCTCTGCTGGCTCTCTCTCCTTCTCACACCTGCCTGTGTTTCCCAAGGTGCACTTCTTTCTCACCGCCCAGACACTCAGGCTGTAAGACATATGTCCCTCATATCCTCCAAGTATAATAAAGTTCAAACTCCAGGGACTTCAGGCAGCTGGGACTCCTGGGGGAGGGGGTCACTCTGCTATTTATCCAGGCTGTCTCATCTGCTCCCCACCCCCACACTGACCCTTAACTTGTGCTCCCCCTAGTCCCCACTAAAACTGAAAAGGAACTGTTTGTGCGTTCATATGGCTGAGCGATTTTCCGACTTAGAGCATTACTCTCTGCTGAAATATTTGCCTTACTTAAGGCTTAATTCAGTATAGAAAAAACATTTTTAAGAATGAACCTTAGAGGGGACTGAACAGGGAATAAAAAGTGTTTTAAATATAAAAGTTTAAAAATGTGTTTATGCTTCTTGTATGGGTGAACTGCTTGCAGGGAAATCTTTTCTACGGTATGGTAAGTTTTATGGACATTGGTATAGTGTGTGTGTGTGTGTGTGTGTGTGTGTGTGTGTGTGTGTGTGTGTGTGTGTAAAATCTTAAGTCTCCAGTTAGGACATGCCACCTTATTTGCATAGGCACATTTCTATAGGTACAGATTTATGTACCTATGCAAACAAAGTGACTGGATGATTGATAACTGCTTAATTGTTCACACATTCTCTGACTCCCAAACTCCCATTTATCATGAAGCCACCAGTCATGATTGCTAATTGACTTAATGTTTTTGCATTAAGAATTGCTTTATTTGGGCTAAAGAGATAATCCTGTTGAAGCTCTTGAACTGTTTGTTAGACCAGAGTTTGAATTTCCAGCACTCACATAAAAAAGCTAATATCTGCAGTACACCGCTATAATTCTAGCACTGGGGAGGCAGAAGCAGCATGGCTCCTGGGGCTTGCTAGACAGTCATCTAGCTAGTAATTTAACTCCAGGGTGAGTGGTAAAAGCCTGACTCAAAAAAAAAAAAATACAGTGAAAGGTAATCTAAGAAATGTTCTGGTCTACGTATACAAGCACACACACACACACACACACACCCACACCCACACACCCACACACACACAAATTGACTAACCATAAGGAAAGGGAATTGTCTGATTGGCAATGGAGAAGTCACTATGTGATATTCCTTCCAAATAATCCTTGTGGACTCAGTGGACTATTCTGTTAGCCACAGTCGGGATCATGGGTGAAGAACTGGAAGGAGTGAAGGGCACTGCTGTCTGAACCAGATTCGTCAGGAACGTTTGGGTTGTGCTTTGATATGTTTAACGTTGCCTCCAGTGTTCTGTACCTGATGCAGGTGAATCCTTTTGCTGACACGTGGTTTTGACAATTTTCCCCATTTATATTTAAAGGTACTGTGGCTGCAGCAGCTGGCCTTCATCCAGGACAGTGTATTATCAAAGTAAATGGAATCAACGTCAGCAAAGAGACACATGCCAGTGTCATTGCACATGTCACAGCCTGCCGGAAATACAAGCGGCCAATGAAGGTATAGAGAAGATTAGACTTCATTGAACACATGCATGAAATTCTTAGGGGTGTCGTGGACTAATACATGCAAAGTTTTGGTTTCCAATTTTGTTCCAATTTAAACACAGCACTGTGAATCTCATTATGGCAGATTTATCTTATTATTTAATCCTAAAGTACTGGCTGTGTTTAAATAGTTTTATTTTACCATTACATTTCATTTTTGCGGTCTTATCACTTATTTAAAAGCATATTCTGTGGCACCTTTCTTTCTTCCTTCTGTCCCTTTTTCTCTTTCAAATCCAATTGTTCCTAGGTGTTGAACCCAGGGCCACATGCAAACTAGGCAAGTTCCCCCCTCTGTCCTTTTTTCATAAGGGTTTATCAATATTAAATCTACAGCTATGAATTTTTTTCTTGAGCTACTTGAGGTACAGTGATCAAGAGTTTAGAAATATACTCTTTGTAACAAATTTATGAGAAAGTCTAGACTTTATAGAATTAATTTTTAGATACAGTTATTTAAATAAATGGTTTTAGCTTTAAAAGAAAATACCAGAATATAATTGGACTGTGTTTAAATTTTTATGGACTATCCTTTGATCTGTTCAATACTATCAGAAAAGGAAGTTGGGTCCTAATATAAGCACATTCTATTGTTATCTGAGTAACACGTGGCTATTGGCCTGGTTGTATGGAGCCTCAGGTTATTCAGCTAGAGGCACCAGGAACCTTCCTGGGGAGGGTCDTGTGTTTTCCTTACCCTGTGTGATGAAGTTCTCTAGCTTTTGAGAATCTGACTGTGCCCAAACTGGGAGGATAAATGGCTATTTTTATTGAAGCTAGAGTTGACATTCTGTGAAACGCTAACTCCACAGGGGATAGAGCTGACTTGAATTGTTTACTAATAAGGTCAGATCTGGAATACAAAATCAGAAGTTATGCATAGACTCATAGGTTACTCTGTAGCTGTGAATATCTGTTGAACTGTACAAACGAATTCGACTTCCACTTCGGGACTCTTCTGAAATAATCGAGCCTTCCTCAGGATTTTACTAAGTAAACCCACTGATCCCCTGGAGCTTCACACCTTTTCCATTTCCCCACCTCTCTCCTTGGAGAGGTCATGATCAGGAAATTGTTAAAAGAAACTGTGAACTCACTGAGTGCTATGCCCTGACAGGCACCCATCGCCATGTAACGGAGACCTCCAAACCAGGTGATTTAGGAAAACTTTATCTTCTGCTGAATTTGACTAGAAGTGGCTCTTCTGAAGCTGCTGGTGTACTCAGATGTGTGTGCTCATCTGTCTTTTTGTGCTCCTGTCCTGGGGTCTCTTACAGGACTTTTCTTTGTGCATAATGCCAAAATATCAGGAGGGAGTGTTACCTCCCATAAACCCTCTTCCTGAATGATTCTTGTTACTACTAAACCTCTGGACAAATCAAGTCTTAGGGCCAAGGCTAGGATCAGGGTGAGAAGGACCTAAAAGAATGCATGGATACTATGTACCCATAGTGGTTCATTGCAGCCACAAAAATGACCAAGTCAAGTGGCACAGTTGTGTGGGTCTGTGATGCTGGAGACTGAGCCTACAGCATCGTGAATGTAAGCATGTTCCTACTCCTGAGTTCCATCACATCCACAAGCACAGCTCTCATTTTAGTGATTTATGGCAGCATACTAGCTAGACACAGTTGTGGAGTTGATTCAGAGAAAAATGGATGCTGCACATTACATCACGCTTAAGTAATTGAGTTCAATTTGATTTATTATCTTATTTGTAAACCTTAAAGTCATGTAACCCTTGAAGCGTTTATTTAGAAATCATCCCATCTGTCTTCTTTCTCTAAATAAGAATGGAACTGCTGTTTTAATTAAAATATAGGATGAGTTATGTATTATATGAAAGGATGTTATGTGACTTGGAAATTCAGTACAATGAGAGATGTTCTTCCAATTTTTATGTTGGTTTGATTCTTAAATACCATTAATATATTGAAATCTATGTGGCTGTTAGGACCTTAAAGTGGTATGCATAACTGGTGCACCAAATAATTGCCCATTAGCATTTGCATATTTGAGGTATAATTTATAACTTACCTAAAGATACTTGAGACTCTTGAGTAAGACATTTGAGAACTATATCCTATTTGAAAGAGTGCATCTTTAGTGTATATATGTAGAACACATCTTCTGAAGATAATTTAAGATAGAAAAAGTTGGAGTGTTGAATTGCCATTGGCTGTCCTATCTAATATTTTATTTCTTTTTCAAATTTTATTCCTGTTAAACCAGAAAAATAAACAAGTGAGATGCTCAAGCTTCTTTCTAACATTGATGAATATTGGTGTGTTATCAGTTGTTTTGAAGTTAATACATGATCATACATATGCAGTATTTCTGAGTCTTCTCCCTCCCCTCCTCTCCCTTCCCTCCAGCAAGACTCCATACAGTGGGTCTATGATAGTCTTGAAAGTGCTCACGAAGACATTCAGAAATCCCACTCAAAGCCCCCTGATGATGAGTCTGGGGATGCTTTTGACTGCAAAGTAGAAGGTAGGTACCTTTTTATTTCTTCATGAGCTTACACTCTTCATTTCCATAGAGCCTGTGTCTGTTCCCAAGTACTGAGGTGTTACATTTTTGAGCTGTGACTCATTACCATATTTGTATGTCATTTCATCCATATAAGTAGTAATGGATAGTGGTTGACTTGTGATACCGTATCCTATTTTGTAGGTCCTTCATTTTTATTTTCTTGGAGGCAGGTTTCACCTACTAGATGGCTCAGGCTGGTCCAGAATATATGAGGATCTTCCTGCCTTTGCATCCTAAATGATGGGATTATATGTGTGCATCCTGTGCTCTGTAGCAGGACCCTTTCAGTAGTTTCATAGATTTTCTCATTTAGTCATTGAAACAGAAAGTCTCACCACTTACCTGTTRCCCTCATTTGTGAAGAAGAAATTGAGCTTGTTTAGGTCAAGGGTCTGGTGTACAAGTTAAGTCATGGAGAGGGATGGGCTGGAGGTGGGGGATCCAACCTAGGGTCCTTCTTGGAATGTCATTTAGATGCTTTTGTTCCTATGTGGCTCATCCATAGTAAGCTTCCGTGAAAGCTGGGCAGAAATGCAGATTCTGCTTCCACCCCTGATCTGATGGATCAGGTCCACATTTGCATAAGATCTGCTTCATACAGCCATGCACATACAAGAAGCCCTAGGGTTGAGATCRTCCATGCCTTCTTTAAAAATAGACCCCTGATTCAAGTAATTTTTATTATATCCACGCCATGACAAAAAGAGGTAGGTATATATACATGTCACACACACACATATACACGTACTCCTCACATGTATACATATGCACACACACGCTCACACATAGATACATATACATACACATGCACACACACATGTACATACTCACACATACACATGCACACATACACACATACACACATATACATACATTCACACATGTACATACTCACACATACACATGCACACATACACACACATACAGACATACATAAATTCACACATACATGTACACATACTCACACATGCACACACATACATACACACACTCTTGTACATGTTTTGGAAGGCTCTTGCTTCTTTTTCAGTTTGTTTCTCATGGAGCAGTACTTCTCTGAACTGTTTCAGTTCTTCCTTTACCTACGGTGGCTATCGTATTTATGCCTGTACTTGCTAAATGCCATGACTAATTTTTTTTGAGGGCTACACAGGATTTCTCTGTGTAGCCCTGGCTGTCCTGGAATTCAGTAGACCAGGCTGGCCTCAAACTCAGAAATCCGCCTGCCTCTGCCTCCCAAGTCCTGGGATTAAAGTCTCGTGTGCCACCACCACCCGGCTGCCATGACTAATTGTTTTTTCAGAACATTTCCACAGAAGTCCTTAYATTTTTGTTGTGTCCTTCCAACATATTTATTGGTGGGAATCTCTGGACACTTCTATTACACTGTGAATTCCCTCCAAATAAATAGTTGGAAAACTATTCTCTGAGCAACACCTCAGATATCATATGTGTGGAAATTTGTCCTTCTCCAGACAGCGCCTGGGTGTCGACATCTCTGTTCTTGTGTCCSCAGGGAGTTAGCACACACTGCTAGTTAAGCAGTTAGTTCCACACCATGCCTTCCCCATCAGTGCCCACCGTGATYTCGTTTCCACCTTGATTTCTGACCAAGTGATGCTGCCATCAAGGGGTTCCCACACTCTTCGCTTTCATGTAATGTTTTGGCAGAATGACTTTCAATAAGAATAATTTCTTTAGACTCCCTGATTGTGAAGCCAGATAATGTGGTGTACACCTGGGGTGCGACCAGCTGCCCCATTGAGTCGAGGTATACCTGTCTTCTGGCATATGAATGTACTTGGAAATGCCTTGGRAACTCTTCAGACTCTATCAATTAAATATTTCGTAACCATGTGATGTAACATGGTTAACTTATTGGCTGTTGGTGATTAAAATTAACATCTATTGCCCCACCCTATCCCCCCATCCAGGAGAGAGTGGAAGCTGAACTTTTAGCCAGGAATCACGTTTTTTTATTCCCTAGCTCCCATTTTGAAGTAATCTTAGGGATTACCTCATATGTATAACCAGAATTTTCAGTTGATTTCAAAATCTTGCTGTAAATAACRTAAGAGCACTGGGGCTATAGCTTAGTATGTAGAGCACTTGCCTAGCATACATAAAAGCCAACTTTTACTCTAACAAGGCATAAATAGGGTATGGCCTTCCTAATTGTGCTTACTACTGAGACTCAGAATGCGTCAAAGATTTCATTTGTATCTGTGCATATGACAATGCATGTGGGCTTGTGAGTGTGAGTACATGGGCATGCATGAGGGTGGTGAGAGGAATCTTGGGTGTGATCCTCAGGAACTCTGACCCCATCCTTTGAGACACTTTCTCTCATTGTTCTTGAGCTTACTTATTAGGCTGGGCTGGCTGGCCAAAGAGACCTGTAGCTCTCCTGTTTCTGTCTCCCCAGAACCGGGATTACAAAGGTGTGCCACTATGCCCAGCATATTTATATGGATTCTAGGGATTAGCCTCARGCCCCTCCTATTCTAGAGGAAAGCATTAAACTAACTGAGCCATCCTTCCATATSTTAACTACAAGGTTTTCTTTAGTGGGAACAAGAGTCAAAGGCCAGCTGTGTTTGCTMTTATTGTGTGACATCTGTATGCAATGATTATGAGGGGTTTTCTCTTCACACATTCATACTATAAGAACTGTCTCAACCTCATTCGGATAGTACTCTTGTTTTGATAGGATATAATGCTGTTGCCCACAATACAATTAAGTCCTGAGGCTCTTATTCTCCATTTGGAGTAAGTTGGTACTAGTTCACATCAAAATGTTGATTGGTTTGTGCCACAATTTGAAACTGAAATGGAGATTAATCGCCTTTAAAGTAAACTGGTATTCTACAGTTAGACATTTTTGTCCTTATAGGACTTTAGTATTATAAATAAAATTTTCTCCTACTAAGTATGTATCTACTATTAAGCCACATAACAGTTTCTTTTATGACATTATAGGTATTTACTCCTCAGCTTTTGAATGTGTGCTAAACACAGTGTRGTTAAAAGTTTTAGGTGGAAATTTTAGTCTAGTGAACAATGATGGACTTTCTCYRTGAATTATCTCTCCAAGATGTTGTCTCGGAAACTTCAAACATCTGGAAACAAAAATGACCTAGCATCTTCTTCCCGCCTTAGAAATCTGACCTGCTTTGTTGCTTTCTGTGATTTTTGATCCTGAGAGAACATTTTTGTCCCACATTTGAGGCCATTTTAGAATCTCTGACACAGCCACACACATCCTGTAAACAGACTTTTGTTTATTTGTTATTTTGTGTGAGTGATTGTTTGTCTGCATGTGTGTGTATGTGCACCACTTACACGCCTGGTGCCCATGGAGGCCATAAGAGGTTCACAGATGGTTATAAGCCACCATATCAATACTGTAAATTGAATCTAGGTCCTTTGMAARAGCAGAAAGTTCTCTTAACTGTCAAGCCTTCATTCAAGCCTCTCACATTCACTTTAAATAAACAAGATGCAGCTCTTTCTATAGTGCTTACTTGCTGTCAGTGTATATGTAGTCCAATGATCAGAGTGATATATCCACCAGAATGGTTGGGTTAACATGGCAACATTTGAGTCTGTCAAATATTTTTCTTAAAAAATATTTTTGTTTTTTAAAGCATTAACACAAATAGATATGTCATTTATCATATCTAACTTACATAGCCTTTAAAGAACTCTCAGAAGTATTCAGAGACTCTCTGAGCATAGAGGTACATGGCATAGAGGCCTACACCATAAGTTCTAGRTGAGCCAAAGCTACATAGTAAGACCCTGTGTCAAAAATAGAATAAAATAAAAATATTTAAATGTTCAGAGACTCAAGATTGATTGATGAGGAAAAAGGAAGGTGAATTGTCTACACTAAAATTGTATTCCAGATGTCATCGACAAGTTCAACACCATGGCCATTATTGATGGCAAGAAGGAGCATGTGAGTCTGACTGTGGACAATGTCCACCTCGAGTATGGAGTTGTATATGAGTATGATAGCACAGCAGGCACGAAGTGCAACGTGGTGGAGAAGATGGTGGAACCCAAAGGGTTCTTCAGCCTAACTGCCAAGGTACGAGTAGCTCTGTGACATTAAGASTCTTCTACCTAATCTCTGGAACTATCATACCGAATGACTGTGCATGCTGCAGCAGATAACTCTGTTCACTCTCCCCATTATTCATTGTGGACCAAATTCCTTTTATTGATCCTAGGAGCTGAGTGTTGAGTCAGCTGAGTCTCAAGCCCAGACAAGGCTTAGCTGATATGGCAAAGACTTTGCTGTATCTGTTATCATTGCTACACTCCTAGTTTAGCCCAAATAGATTTCAGATAATTGTCAGGATAGGTTTTTGAATGTACATTACTCATGTCATGAAATAAAAAAATTCAAATTCCTTAATTGCCAAAATATTAAGAAATTTAGAAACAAGTTTGTAAATAGATCCACAGATGTCTAATTGTTGTTTGTAAATGATAATGTCAGATGGTCCTTAGGTGGAAGCAAGGTAGAAAAGAGGAAAGATCTTTAAATCTGAATGAAATGGTATATACTATGAAAGAGGTCAATCTCCTGTTTTTT
>BDUI01019993.1:0-22264 GCA_002335545.1 Apodemus speciosus
GATATATTGTAGTACATAAAAAATACTATTTGTAAAGTACTTTCTTAATTAATTTTCTTCTCGATATGGGAAAAGGCCCTGAGAAAATTAGCTTGAGGATGGAAGATTTACACTTCTTCACAATTTCCAGTTACATTTCATCGTATCAGGGAAGTCAAAGCATCCAAACATGAAGCAGATAGTCACATTAGATTGACAGTCAGGAAGAAATAAGCAGGAAATGTTTTCGCTAAGCTCACTTAACTCGCTTTTATATAAAATCGTGTTTATATATAAAGTCTAAGATCTAACAGTCACAGGGATGTTACAACTCACAATATTGTTATTTTTTTTTTATCTCAACACAATGAAAAAAATTCCCTAAAAGCAATACAGGCTCCAAATGTCTATAGATCCTATAAAGTTGACAATTAAAATTAACTATGACAGCTTCAATTCTTTTAAAACTTTATATTCAAGCACATGACTTTAAGACATAACCTTCYGCTTCTCACAAAACTCTCATATTCATCTCATGAAACAAAATACAATTAAATTCCATAGCCTTTAATTAATCCAATAGTATTAAAAACCCAAAGTCCACATCTTGTCTACACTTTGGGTGTTAACTCATATATACTTCCTTCATGTAATGCCACAGAATAATCTATAGTTTTAATTGTTCCATAATTTCAAAATATAATGCCACTGGATAATTATTGTTATTCATAAATGCAAAAGTCAAGGCATAGCAAGGAATTAGCAGATGTAAGCAATGACATAAATCTGATATCTGAGGATTAGTTCTAATTATGTGAGTTCCAAACATGTTAAATATTCTATCCCTTCAATTTTGCTGTTTTGAGTAGACACCACTTTTGAGACGGGGTTCAACTTTGCACACACATATTTCATGAATGGGTTTTTCATAGATGTAGGATATGTAAAATCCTGGGATTTAAATTTTAATTTAGATTTCACATTTGATAGACCACATAATGGCCTTTCACCAACTCTCTAAATTTCAATCATGAACATACCAACTTTATATTTGTGATGTGATGTCATTTATAGTGCTTAGTTCATCTAAGTGCTATCTGTTTTATATAATAGTTTTTATTTGTCAATTTTAAAATGATATCTGTATGTATGTGTGTTATGTGTACATGAATGCAGGTGCTCATGAAGTCAAAGGGCTTGGAAACATGTGAACTATATTTGCAAATGGCTATTACCCACATGTCAGTGCTGGAAACCAAACCAAAACCTCGCCCTCTGAAAGAGCAGCAAGAACTCTTTTTTTCTTTTTTCTTTTTGTTTGTTTGTTTTTTTCGAGACAGGGTTTCTCTGTGTAGCCCTGGCTATCCTGGAACTCACTCTGTAGACCAGGCTGGCCTCGAACTCWGAAATCCACCTGCCTCTGCCTCCCAAGTGCTGGGATTAAAGGCGTCCGCCACCACAGCCTGGCACAGCAAGTACTCTTAACTTCTAAATCTTAACTCTCTAACCCTTACTGCTGTAACACTTTACTATTCACTCAAAATCTGTCAATTAACAGCTACTTTTGTTTATTTTATAAATAATAAAATTAAGATTTCCAAAGAAATAACTAAAGTCATCAAAATAATAATGCTAGATATAATTTTAGAACTCATGCAAGCTCACTTTCTGTGCTAGTCATAACTACACAGAAGTTAATGAGTTAAAGAAGGCTAATTTGCTGAGAGTTATGAAACTTTCACTTAAAAAAGTTTTCCTTTAAACCAACTTAAATTGTGTATATATGTTTTAATTAGGTCATTCCCTGAAATATTTGTTTTGGTTTTATGGAAATATATATAATTTTTAAATACCTTGTTTGAGACTATAACATTGACATTCTTAAAGATTTAGATGATGAATTAAGAACTGAGATTAAGGATTATCATTACAAGTTTCTCATGAATTCCCTTCAGGCTTCCTCTAGTAAGAAACATTAAATTCTATTATTTAACTTCGTAGTTTATTTATATTTATATTGAGTTTTATATAAAGGCATTCCTATTTTCTCTATCTAAATTCTTTGGAAATAAATATATTCTTTAGTCATTTAGTTTGTACTCATTGAGCAGTCCTTTTTTATTAATCATTTCAATCATTTACATTTCAAATTATATTCCCCTACCCCATTTCCTCTCTACAACCCCACGTCCCATCCCCCCCTCCCCTTTGCCTCTATGAGGTTGCTCTTCAACACATTCACCCAAACCCTCCTCACTGCTCAAGCATCTTCCAACACTGGTGCATCAAGACTCCACGGGACCAAGGTCCTCCACTCCCATTGATGGCAAATAAGGCAATTCCACTGCTACATATATAGCTGGAGACATACATCCCTCCATGTATATTCTTTGCTTAGTGGTTTAGTACTTGGGAGCACTGGGTGGTGCAGTTATTTGATATGGTTCTTCCTATGGGGTTGCAGTCCCCWTCAGTTCTTTCAGTGCTTCCCCTAGATCTTTCCTTAGAGACTTAAATTTCTTGTCAAACAGATCTTTCACATACTTGATTAGAGTCACACCAAGATATTTAATATTATTTGTGACTATTGTGAAGGGTGTCATTTCTCTAATTTTATTCTCAGCCAGTTTATCCTTTGGGTAGAAGGTTACTGATTCTTTTGAGTTAATTTTATATCCAGTCACTTTGCTGAAGTTGCTTATCAGCTGTTGGAGTTCTTTTATGGAATTTTTTGGATAGCATATGCATATTATCATATCATAAGCAAATAGTGATATCTTGACTTCTTCCTCCTTTAAAATCTGGGCCTCCCTGATCTCTTTTTGTTGTCTAATTGTTCTGGCTAGACCTTTGACTACTTTATTGAATAAATAGAGAGTGAATAGGCAGCTATGTATTGTCCCTGATTTTAGTGGAGTAAGCTTATCTCAATTTAATTTAGTATTTGTCACTGGCTTGCTGTATGTATGCCCCTGTATGTATGGTATAGCTCTGACCTCTCCAAGACTTTTAACATGAAAGGGTGTTGTATTTTGTCAAATGGTTTTTTTTTTTTTTTATATAAAATCTAAGGAGATGGTTGTGTATGTGTGTTTAAAGATTTATTTATTTGTTGTATGTGAGTACACTGTTGCTGTCATCAAACACACCAGAATAGGACTTAAGATCCCTAATATAAATGGTTGTGAGCCACCATGTGGTTACTGGGAATTGAACTCAGGACCTCTGGAAGAGCAGTCAGTGCTCTTAACCACTGAGACATCTCTCTAGCTCATTTATTTCTCTTTTTTTTTCTTTTTTGGAGTTTACTTATATAGTGGATTGCATTAATGGGTTTCTATATATTAAACTATCCATGCATACCTGGGATAAAGCCTACTTAGTCATGATGAATGATTGTTTTGTTGTGTTCTTGGATCCAGTTTGTGAGATTTTAATTGAGTATTTTTGCATCAACCTTCATAAGGGAAATTTTCTTTGTTGTGTGTGTCTTTGTGTGGTTTAGATATCAGCATAACTGTGGCTACATAAAACGAATTAAGTAGTGTTCCCTTTGTGTCTCTTTTGTGGAATAGTTTGAAAAGTTTTGGTATAAGGTCTTACCGAAGATCTGATAGAATTCTGCATTAAACACATGTGGGTCTGGGCTTTATTTATTTATTTATTTATTTATTGATTGATTGATTGATTGATTGATTGATTGATTTATTTGTTTGTTTGTTGGTTGGGAGACTTGGAATGACTGCTTCTATTTCATTAGGTGTAATGGGACTGTTTAGATTTTTTTATATGACTCTGATTTAACTTTGGTACCTGGCATGACTCTAGAGAATCATCCATATCCATTTCATTTAAACTTTCCAGTTTTGTTGAGCATAGGCTTTTAGAGTAGGTTCTGATTTTTTTCATATTTTTTCAAATGTTATACCCTTTCCTGGTTTCACCCCTCCCAGAAATACCTGAACCCATCTTCCCAACCACTGCCTCCAAGAATAACCACTCCACCTGACCCACTCTCCCCCTCCCCCTAGTTTTCCTGACGCTGGGGCATCTATTGATCCTTCACAAGACCAAGGACCATCTCCTCCCACTGATGACTGACAAGGCATTCCTCTGCCACAGTTTTGCCTGGAACCATGTGTACCCCTTTGTTGATGACTTAGTCCCTGGGAGTCCTGGGGCGTCTGGTTGGCCTATATTTCCTTTCTTCCCACGGGGCTGCAAAACCGTCCAGTCCTCCTTCCAACTCCTCCACTGGGGACCCTGTGCTCAGTCCAATGCCTGGCTGCTAGCATCTGCCTCTGTGTCTATAAGGCTCTGGCAGTGCCCCTCTGGAGACAAACATAACAGGCTCCTTTTGGCACACACTTCTTGTCATCATTCATAATAGTGTCAGGGTTTAGCAACTGTTTATCAGAAGAATCCCCAGGTAGGACAGTGTCTGGGTGGTCTTTTCTTCAGTATCTGCTCCATACTTTGTCCCCATAAATGCTCCTGTGAGTATTTTGTTCCCTTTCTCAGAAAAACAAAACACCCCAACTTAGGTCTTCCCTCTTCTTGAGATTCCTGTGGTCTGTGAATTGTAACTTGTTTAAGTTTTTGGGCTAATATCCACTTATCAGTGAGTACATACCATGTGTGTTCATTTGCATTTGGGTTACCTCACTTAGGATGACACTTTCTAGTTCTATCAATTTGCCTAAGAATTTCATGAAGTCATTGATTTTTATAGTCAAATAGTATTCCACTGTGTATGTATACCACTTTTTCTGTATCCATTCCTCTGTTGAAGGACATCTGGGTTCTTTCCAGATTCTGGCTATTATAAATAAGGCTGCTATGAACATAATGGAGCATGTGTCCTTATTACATGCTGGAGCATCTTCTGGGTATATGCCCAGGAGTGGTATAGCTGGGTCTTCAGATATTACTATGTCTAATTTTCTGAAGAAGTGCCAAACTGATTTCCATAGTAGTTTTACCAGTTTGCAATCCCACCAACAATAGAGAAGTATTCCTCTTTTTCCACATCCTCTCCAGCATCTGCTGTCCACTGAGTTTTTCATTTTAGTCATTCTGACTGGTGTGAGGTGAAACCTCAGGGTTGTTTTGATTTGCATTTCCCTGATAACTAAGGATGCTGAAAATGTCTTTAGGTGCTTCACAGACAATCAAGTTTCCAAAATTGAGAACTCTCTGTTTAGCTCTGTACCCCATTTTTAATAGGGTTATTTGACTCTTGGAGCCTAACTTCTTGAGTTCTTTGTATACACTGGATATTAGCCCTCTGTCAGATGTAAGAATGATAAAGATCTTTTCCCAATTTGTTGGTTGCCTTTTTGTCCTATTGACCTAAGGTGTCCCTTGCTTTATAGAAGTTTTGTATTTTTATGAGGTCTCATTTGTTGATTCTTGTTTTTAGAGTATAAGCCACTGGAGTTCTATTCAGGAAAATTTCCCCTATGCCCATATGTTCAAGGTTCTTCTCTCATTTTCTCCTCTATAAGCTACAGTGTATCTGGTTTTATGTGAAGGTCATTAATCCTCTGAGCCTTGTACAAGGAGATAAGGTCAATTTGCATTTTTCTGTATGTTGACCTCCAGTTGCTCCAGTACCATTTGTAATGAATACTCTTTTTCCCACTGGATGTTTTTAGGTCCTTTGTCAAATATCAAGTGACCTTAGGTGTGATGGTTCATTTCTAGGTCTTCAATTTCATTCCATTAATCTTCCTACCTGTCTTTGTATCAATACCATACAGTTTTTATCACCATTGCTCTGTAGTAGAGCTTGAGGTCAGAGATGGTGATTCCCCCAGGAGATCATTTGTTGTGGAGAATAGTTTTCGCGATCCTGGTTTTTTTTGTTATTTCAAATGAATTTTCAGATTGTTGTTTCTAGCTTTATGAAGAATTAATTTGGAATTTTGATGGGGATTGCATTGAATCTGTAGATTGCATTGGCAAGATGGCCATTTTTACTATATTAATCCTGCCAGTCCATGAGCATGGTAGATCTTTCCATCTTCTGAGAGCTTCTTCTATTTCTTTCTTCAGAGGCTTGATGTTCTTGTCATACAGATTTTTTACTTGCTTGGTTAAAGTCACACCAAGGTATATATTATCATTTGTGACTATTGTGAAGGGTGTCATTTCCCTAATTTTTTTCACAGTTTGTTTATCCTTTGAGTAGAGAGAGGAAGGCTACTGATTCTTTTGAGTTAATTTTATATCCAGCCACTTTGCTGAAGTTCTTTATCAGGTATAGGAGTTCTCTGGTGGAATTTTTGGGGTCACTTAAGTATACAAACATATCATCTGCAAGTAGTGATATTTTGACTTCTTCCATTCCAATTTGTATACCTTTGACCTCCTTTTGTTGTCTAATTGCTCTTGCTAGGACTTCAAGTACTATATGGATTAGATAGGGAGAGAGTGGGCAGATTTGTCTGGTCCCCAATTTTAGTAGGATTGTTTCAAGCTTCTCACCATTTAGTCTGATGTCGGCTACTGGTTTGCTATATGTTGATTTCAGTATGTTTAGGTATAGGCCCTGAATTCCTGATCTCTCCAAGAATTTTATCATGAAGGGATGCTGAATTTTGTCAAAACTTTTTTTCAGCATCTAATAAAATGACCATATGGTTTTGTTCTTTGAGTTTGTTTATGTAGTGGATTACATTGATGGATTTCTGTATATTGAACCATCCCTGCATCCCTGGGATAAAGCCTACTTGATCATGGTGAATTATCATTTTGATGCATTATTGGATTCAGCTGGCCAGAATTTTACTGTCTGTTTTTGCATCAATGTTTATAAGGTAAATTGGTCTGAAGTTCTCTTTCCTTGTTTCATCTTTGTTTGGTATAGGTGTAAGAATTATTGTAGCTTCATAGAATGAATTGGGTAGTGTTACTTGTGTTTCTATTTTGTGGAATAGTTTGATGAGTATAGAGATTAGTTCTTTGAAGATCTGATAGAATTTCCGATTAAACCCATCTGGTCCTGGGCTTTTATTTTGGCTGGGAGACTGTTAATAACTATCTCTATTTTTCTAGACTTACGGGACTATTTAGATGGTTTATCTGATTCTGTTTTAAGGATGGCAACTGGTATGTATCTAGAAAAATGTCCATTTAGTCCAGATTTTCCAATTTTGTTGAGTATAAGCTCTTGTAGTATGATCTGATGATTTTTGAAACTTCCACACCTTCTGTTTTTATGTCTTCCTTTTCATTTCTGATTTTATTAATTTGGGTAGTGACTCTGTGTCCTTTGGTTATTCAGGCTAAGAGTTTATCAATCTTTTTTATTTTGTCAAAGAACCAGGTCCTGGTTTGGTTGATTCTTTTTTTTTTCTATATTCTTTGTTTACATTCCAAATAATTCCCCCTTTCCCGGTTCCCCTCTCCCCATAAGTCCCTTAAGCCCTCTTCCCTCTGCCCATTCTGCAATCAACCCCCTCATACTTCTCTGTCCTGGTAATCCCCTACATTGCTGCATCAAGCCTTTCCAGGACCAGGACCCTCTCCTTCCTTCTACTTTGGAATCATTTGATATGTGAATTGTGTCTTGGGTATTCAGAGCTTCTGGGCTAATATCCACTTCTCAGTGTCTGCATTCCATGTGTGTTCTTTTTTGATTGGGTTACCTCACTTAGGGTGATATTTCCCAGTTCCAACCATTTGTCCAAACGTGTATATTCACACAATGGAATACTACTTAGCAATTAAAAACAATGAATTCATGAAATTCTTAGGTTGATTCTTTGTGCTGTTCTTTTATTTTTCTATTCAGTTGATTTTGGCCCTGAGTTTGATTATTTCCTGCCATCTACTCCTTTTGGGTGCATTTGCTTCTTTTTGTTCTAGAGTTTTCAGGTGTGTTGTCAAGCTCCTAGTGTAAGCTATCTACATTTTCTTTTTGAAGGTACTTAGAGCATTGCATTCATTGTGTCCCATAAGTTTTTATATGATATGTCTTCATTTTCATTAAATTCTAAATAGTCCTTATTTTCTTTATTTCTTCCTTGACCAAGTTATCATTGAGTAGAGCATTGTTCAATGTTGATGGGTATGTGTGCTTTCCATTTTTTTTTTTTGTTTGAACTTAAGATCAGCCTTATGCCATGGTGATCTGATAGAGTGCATAGAAATATTTCAATATTCCTATATCTGTTGAGACCTATTTTGTGAACAATTATATGGTCAATTTTGGAGAAGGTACCATGAGGTGCTGAGAAGAAGATATATTCTTTTGCTTTAGGATGAAATGTTCTATAAATATCTGTTAAATCCATTTGGTCCATAATTTCAGTTAGTTTCGCTGTATCTTTGTTTAGTTTCTATTTCCATGAATTGTCCATTGCTGAGAGTGAGACTTTGGAGTCTCCCACTATTATTGTGTGGGGTGTAATGTGTGCTTTGAGTTTTAGTAATGTTTCTCTTAGGAATGAGGGTGCCCTTGCATTTGGATCGTAGATGTTCAGAATTAAGAGTTTATCTTGGTTGATTTTTTCCTTTGACCCATATCAAGTATTCCTCCTGATTTTTTTGGCAACTTTTGGTTGAAAGTCAATTTTATCTGATATAAGAATGGGCATTCCACCTTGTTTCTTGGGACCATTTTCTTGGAAAATTGTTTTCCAACCTTTGATTATGAGTTAGTGACTGTCTTTGTCACCGAGGTGGGTTTCTTGTATGCATCAAAATGTTGGGTCCTGTTTATATATCCAGTCTGTTAGTCTATGTATTTTGTTGGGGAATTGAGACCATTGAAGTGAAGTGATATTAAGGAAAAGTGATTGTTACTTCCTGTTATTTTCATTGTTAAAGGTGGAATTCTGTTTGTGTGGCTATCTTCTTTTGGTTTTGTTGAAAGAAGATTAGGTTATTTGTTTTTGTAGGGTATAGTTTCTTTCCTTTTTTTGGAATTTTCCACCCATTATCCTTTGTAAAGCTGTGTTTGTGGAAAGATATCGTGTGAATTTGGTTTTGTCATGGAATACCTTGGTTTCTCTATCTATGGTAATTGAGAGTTTTGCTGAGTATAGTAGCCTAGGCTGACACATATGTTCTCTTAGTGTCTATATGGCATCTGTCCAGGATCTTCTAGCTTTCATAGTTTCTGGTGATAAGTCAGGTGTAATTCTGATAGGTCTGTATATATTACTTGAACTTCTCCCCTTATTGCTTTTAATATTCTTTCGTTATTTAGTGCCTTTAGTGTTTTGATTATGTGACAGGAGGAATTTCTGTTCTGGTCCAGTCTGTTTGGAGTTCTGTAGACTTCTTGTATGTTTATGGTCATTGCTTTCTTTAGATTATGCAAGTTTTCTTCTATGATTATGTTGAAGATATTTACTGACCTTTTAATTTGTAAATCTTCACTCTCCTATATCTAAAATCTTTAGGTTTGGTATTGTCATTGTGTCTTGGATTTCCAGGATGTTTTGGGTTATAAGGTTTTGCATTTTGCATTTTCTTTGATGTTGAGTCAATATTTTCTATGGTATCCTCAGCACCTGAGATTCTTTCTTCTATCTCTTGTATTCTTGGTTGATGCTTGCATCTATGCCTCCTGATTTCTCTCCAAGGTTTTCTATCTCCAGAGTTGTCTCCTTTTGCCATTTCTTTATTATTTCTATTTCCCTTTTTAGATCCTGGATGGTTTTCTTCGATTCCTTCACTTGTTTTGTTTTGTTTTGTTTTGTTTTGTTTTGTTTTGTTTTTTGTGCTTTCCTGAAACTCTTTAGGGATTTTTGTGTTTCCTCTTTAAGGGCTTCTACCTGTTGACCCATATTCTCCTGTATTTCTTTAAGGGAGTTATTTGTGTTCTTCTTCAAGTCTTCTGTCAGCATCATGAGATTTTCAATCCAGCTCTTGCTTTTCCAGTGTGTTGGGGTATCCAGGATTTGTTGTTGTGGGAGAACTGTGTTTGAATGGTGCCATGTTACCTTGGTTTCTGTTGGTAATGTTCTTGTGTTTGCCTTTTGCCATCTGGTTATGTCTGGTGTTAGCTGGTCTTGCTGTCTCTGATTCTGGCTTATCTGTCCTGCAAACCTCTTTATCTGTACTCCTGGGATACTCATTCTCTCTGTGCATACAGGTATGTAGGCACTCCTGGGAGACCAGCTCTCCTGTGGTGGTATTCGTACATGTAGCTCTGTGGCCCAGGATCAGCTCTGTGCTCTTATGCCTCTTCACAGACCTGGAATGTTAGCTATCTTCTTGCTCCACCTGGATATGGCACACTGTGGCAGAGGACGGTCTCCAGCCAGAGACAGAAACTGGAAGGATCCTGGCTGAGGAATCAGGACAAGTTCCTCTGAGCAGCAGGTGTTGTCTTATCTGTGTTCCCTGGCTTCTCTGCATTCCTGCAGACGGACCAAATGCCCTGAGTGCAACTCACCTTCAGCAGCAGCTCTGGGCCTCCAGAGGAGGGAGGGGGTTCTTACCAAATTCCCTGAGYATAGCTTGTTCTATAGGAAATATCAGGAGATGGTGTCTTCACTGTGGCAGACTTGGCAACAGTCTGTTCCAGCAGAAAGGGCACGTGGCAGCAGAAGGGGCTAGGATCTGATTTTTTTTTAATTTCCTCAGTTTTTATTTTTATGTCTCCCTTTTCATTTCTAATTTTGTTAATTTGGATACTATCTTGGTGCCCTATAGTTAGTTTGGGTGTTTACATTGTTGCTTTTCTGAAAGAAACAGTTCCTACCTTTGTTGACTCTTTTTAGATTTCTTTTTAGCTACTTGGTTGATTTCAGCCCTGAGTTTAATTATTTCCTGCCATCTATTCTTCTTGTGTGTAGTTGCTTCTTTTTATTTTCTTGAACTTTCAGATGTGCTGTTAAGCTGCAAACTGTGATTTCTCCAATTTCTTTATGAAAGCACTCAGAGCTATGAGTTTTCCTCTAATCAGAGATTTCATTATGTCCCATAATTTTGGGTATGTTGTGCCTTCATTATTAAATTCTAAAAAAATGTCTTTAATTTCTTTCTTTATTTCTTGTCAGAACAAGTTATCATTGAGTAGAGAGTTGTGCAGCTTCCTCATGTATATGAGCATTCTATTCTTTTTGTTGTTATTGAAGACCAAGCTTAGTCTGTGGTGATCTCATAAAATGCCTGGAATTATTTCAAACTTCCTCTATCACTTGAGGCTTCTTTTGTGTCCAATTATTTGGTCATGTTTTGAAGATGGTACCATGAGGTGCTGAGAAGAAGGTATATTCTTTTTTTTTAGGATGAAATGTTCTATAGTTATCTGTTAAATCTGTTTAGTTCATGACTTCTGTTAGTTTCACTGTGTCTCTTTTTAGTTTTTGTTTTTATGATATGTTCATTGGTGAAAGTGGGGTGTTGAAGTCTTCCACTATTATTGTTTGAGTTTCAATGTGTGCTTTGAGCTTTAATAACATTTCTTTTACAAATGTGGGTGCCTTTGCATTTAGGCCATATATGTTCAGAGTTGAGAGTTCATCTTGGTGGATTATTTTCATGAGTATGAAGGGTCCTTTCACATCATTGAGAGTCTACATTACTTAATATTAAAATGGCTATTCCAGCTAATTTCTTGGGATCATTTGCTTGGAAAATTTGTTTTTCAGGTTTTTACTCTGAGGTAGTGCCTGTCTGTTATCGAGGTGTGTTTGATGTATGCAGCAAAATGTTGGGTCTGGTTTACATATCTGGTCTTTTAGTCTATGTATTTTACTAGGGTATTGAGTCCTTCAATTTTGAGAGCTATAAAGGATCAATGATTATTGTTTCCTGCTATTTTTGTTGTTAGAGGTGAAATTATATTTTTGTGGTTCTCTTATTTTGGATTTGTTATGAGAAGATTAATTTCTTGCTTTTACTTGTGTGTAGTTTCCCTCCTTGTTTTGGAGTTTTCCTTCTATTATCTTCTGTCGGGCTGGATTAGTGGGAACACATTCTTTGTTGTGATACATTTGTAACTCTATGCATTTGTAACTCTTGCTGTCTTAGGTTTTTCTATCTTCAGGGTTTTCTACGTTTGTGATTTCTTTATTGTTTCTATTTCCATTTTTAGATCCTCAGTGGTTTTGTTCCAAAAATATAAAATACTTCACAATTTGTGTGTCATCCTTGTGCATACATAAGCCATGCTAATCTTCACTGTATCATTCCAATTTTAGTATAGTGCTGCTGCTGCTGCAGTGAGCATGAGAAGTCCCTTTTTTACTGGAAAAGTTTGTGGACTCTATGGTGGATTACTGAATTATAAGGAAAAGAAAGCTGCTTTTATGGAATTATGCCACAGTGAGTATGTGAAGACATGTTTTGAATATATTGTTGTCAGAGAGTTTTACTAATGAGAATATAAAACAAAATAACTAGGATTAAATGTTTTACCATACAATAAAACAAATTTGTACTTTGAACTTAAGTATTATAGTATTTGAAGTTAATCAAATTAATGTAAATATCAATGCAATCTTTATCTAAACKTTTGATCTCATTATTATGACAGAATATAAAATCTTCCTCAGAAGCATGGCTTCCCCAACTCTACGWGTGAATGAAGTCTACTCATACTTAACAAAGTATGGAATAGTATATCCATCTGTACTTTACTTTTCCTTTCCAATTGTTTCTTCTCCATTATATAAGTTTCATGCAAATTTTGATTTTATTTTGTAAATGTTCTATGCTGACTTTTGTGATATCTATGTATTCATTTTAGTGAATTTTTTATGTATTTTCTTGCTATTTACCATGTTATTTTTAATACATATGCCAGTGTAAATGAGTATGAGTAAGTTCTGAAAGCATACATACATAATATTATACAGTTGAAAAGGTTGCATTAGATGTATAATATGTATATATTATATATATGCATTTAATAATTACTGAAAAAAATAGATCATGACTTTAAAAGAAATTAGGTGGGATATATTGGAGGGTTTAAAGGAAGGAAAAGAAAAAGAGAAATGATGTGATTTATATTATAGTACCCCAAAATAAAAGAAAAGATATAGTAAAAAAATAAGCACGATAACTGAAAGATGGAATGCTCTAATTCATTTTATGTATGGGTCGCCATATAAATTACTTTTCCTTATTTAAAATAATCAATTTTAGAAGTAATATGATTTTTTTGTCTTTCATTTTGTTTTATAAAGGATATGTTTGTATTTCCTTTTATGCATTTTTTGTACTATGGTGGGTTATTGTTTCAACATTTATTTCTCCAATCTCAGAAAAGGTCAAAGATGACAGTTTTGTGTAGAGAATATGTTCCAGGGAGATTCATTTAAATGAATCAATTCTGATTTTTCTATAATTTATACTAATTACTCTATTGAGATTCTCTTCCAAACCGTAATATATACACCATCCAATCGTTTATGTAAACTAAGAACTCATTCCTTACTGCTTTTTATAAAATTAAAATTTTCTATATTACTAGAGTCTATAGTCTCTCTTCTTTCTTCTGAATGGTATTTGACTACAATTATGGATAGCATAAATAGTAACCATGTATGTACTGAGGAAGCTGTTATTTCTTCAATTAGAATTAATAGTTATAGACTTAATGTATTAATCATATCATTTGCAAGATGTAAGGGTCGTACTTGATCTCGGGTATGACTGGTTTCCACACTGATATTTGTTGAAATTCTCATGCTTTTTACAAATTTATCAATCTTTAGTTATAGATTTTGTTCTATTTCCTGTAGTACAACCTCTTTATTTCAATATTCTCTTATGTGTATCCCTATTTCCTTCACCAATTGTTCCCTTATTCCTCCTTTCCCCTTCTCCCTCCTTTTCAATTTAATGTTTATTTACTTTATCCCATTCCATAAAGAAAAGTCCTTTTTTCCTCTTTTTGTGCAGCAAGCATGGAAAGCTCCATAAATACTGCATCCTTGTGGCCTTATCTAATTACCTGCTGCTCTAACCCACTAAAATGTGGATCATACTCTATCATCTCCTGATCTTCCCACAAATTTGAATGTGTGTAAAGTGAAACAGAAATAAAGAACATAAGATGCCTTCTCGAAAGTTCACTCTTTGTTTTCCATCTTCTGCTTCCCTGGGGTTTCTACTTGAATTTTTGCTGAAGATTCACTTCCCTGTCTTTGAGATACTAGTATATGTTCAAGATTCAATTAAGGGAGTCAAAGTCATTGGAAGAACAACACGACATTAATACAAGGAATTTTTTAATCAAATTACTTTTTCATATGTACTCAAACTCCTAATTTGATAGAGTGTACAACAAAATAAACACATGGTACAATTATAGTTTGCACATATAATTGTTTTAATCTGTCATTTGCAAACAGTGAACCACGTGACTTCTGCATCAGAAAGGTCAGTGTTCTTTAGTCAGGGTTCTTTAGAGTCACAGAATGTATGGGTAGTCTTTATATAGTACGGGAATTTGTTGGTGACTTATAGTCTGTAGTCCAACTCCCCAACAATGGTCAGCAGGAACTGTGAATGGAAGTCCAAGGATCTAGCAGTTGCTCACTTGCACAAGGCAAGCAGGCAAAGAAGAGAGCATCTTCCTTCTTCCAATGCCCTTATGTAGGTCTCCAGCAGAAGATGTGGCCCAGATTAAAGGTGTGTGCTATCACGCCTGGATATGGGACTTGCTTTCAGATAACCATGAACTCAGAGATCTCCCTGTCTTAATCTGGGATTCATAGCCACTATGCCTCAAGATCTCCAGGCCGAGATCCAGGTCAGAAACTTGTATCTCCCAACCTCAAGATCAGGATCACAAGTGAAACTTCAAGTTCTGGATTGTACTTCATTCCACATATAGTCAAGTTGACAAATAGCAATAGCCACTACAGTCAGTTAGGTCCTTCTTCCAACCATGTGCCTCAACAACTATTTCCAACAATTATGCAAAGGAGCTTCCAGATTGGGATACAGGAGCAAGGGAGTATGGTTAAGAACCTCAGGGGCTGTGAATGTGATCTGTTTGGGGTTGAGGAGGAGGAACTGGCAGTGGGTTATATGGGCATTTGTTAACTATTTGTCTGGGGGCTGCTTTACCAAGCTCTCTATTGTGTGGGAGGTTGTGACTGATGGATTTTGTCCCATAGTCAGCTTATCTGTGTCTTTTACCACAGCTGCTACAACTGCCACCATAATGAGGCAGGGTGGCCAGCCAGATGTTACTGAGTCAAGTTTCTTTGAGATGTAGGCTACTGGCCTTTTCCAAGGCCCAGTATCTGTGTTACTACTCCATTTGTGGTCCCTTTGCTATTTGCTACAGTTGGAAGGCCTTTGTGATGTCAGGAAGTCTGAGGGCTTGAGCTGACACCAGAGCTAACTTGATTGTTTCAAAAGCGGCTTGCTCTTCCCCTTTCCAAAAAAAAAAAAAAAAAAAAAAAAAAAAAAAAAAAAAAAAAAAAAATTTGTTGTTTTTGGCGAGAAGGTATAATGGGCTGGCAATTTATATAAATTCTTGTATCCACGGTCGACAAAAACCTGCAGACCCCAGAAACTCTAGTACCTAGCATGACATCTTTGGTAGGGGTATGTGTAGTATGGTCTCCTTCCTGGTTAGGGAGAACCATCTCTGCCCATCCTCCAGGTGATATCCCAAGTAGCTACCTGCAGAAGTGTACTTTCTTTGCAGAGACATGATATCCTAGCTTCCCAGTTTCTTTAACAACTCTTTACCATATTTCAGGCACTGTTCTCTGGGTTCAGTGGCGATGAGGAGGTGTCTATGTACTGCAAAAGAGTTACTTGTGGGTCCTGGTGAAGAGCCTCATCAAAGATGGTAGGTGAATTCTTAAACACTTGAGGAAGCTATATCCATGCCAGTTATGCAGCCAGCTCCCTTTTCAGAATCTTTCCACTCAAAGGCAAAGTACTCTTAGCTCTTTGGGGCCAGAGACATACAGAAAATGGCATCCTTCAGATCCAAGACTGTGTATCAGATGATGGCAGAGAGCTCAACAAAGTATATGGGTTAGGCACAGTAGGTTGCATATCTAGGAGTCTTTTGTTTACCTCTCTCAGATCTAGCATGGGATAATAGTCCTGAGTATGAGGATTCTCTACAGACAACAGGGGTATTTTCCAGAGTGACACTTGCACAGGACTCCCAGTTGGAGCAGCTTGTCAATGTAAGGAGTAATACCTTCTTGTGCCTCCCACAACATCTGGTACTGATGCACGGAAACACGGTCAGCATGGGTCTTAAGCTCCATATACATAGGGACCTGCAGACATGCATGTCGTAGACCAGCCATTTCAGACCAAGAAAGTGGGAACTTTTCCAGCTACCAAGCAATAATATCTGTCTTTTGGGTTTTGGTTTCAAACAATTTGTATTTATCCTCCAGCTTAACAGTAAGGATCTGGACAGGTTCTTCAGTGGGCCGCCTCAATTGAGGGCCATCAGGAAGGAAGTAGATCTGAGCCCCAATCTTTGAGAGCAAATCTCTCCCAAGCAAGGGATGGGGGCAGTCAGAGATGACCATGAACGAATGGGATACCAAGCCAAGGTTCACAATTCTTTGGGTTGTCCATGAATATTGTTTAGTCCCAGTTTCCCATTGGACCCCAAATTTTATGCTGGAGATTGGCCCATCAGCTTGGAGGAAAACCAAGTGCTAGTCCCCAGTATCCACCAAGAATTGGGGGGTTTCTCCTCCAGTTTCAAGGTTACTTCATGCTCAGGGAGGGGATCTCAACCTCATACTCCCTAGATGCTGTCTCCCCCCAGGGCTAACACCTTCACCATTTGGGGATACTTTCCCCAAGGCCCCCGGCTTCTGTTTATTGGAGCACTCTTGGGCCCAGTGGCCACTCTCCTTGCAATATGTATACTAGTCCTTTTCAAGGGGTTTTCTGTCTCTGTTTGGTTGGGGTCTCTCTTTTCTGCTTTCTCTAACTACTGTAGCCAAGATTCACTGTAAATTCCTTTCCTGTCACTTTTATTTTTTTCATCTTCCTTTCATTTTCTTCCTTTCTCTTTCTCTGCTCCCAAATGTAAAGCCCCAGAGGGCCGTTACATGCCAGGAGACCCCAAGTGAGACAATGAGACTCAGATTGATGCAAAAATAAGAGGTTTATTTTTCTGGATGCACAGTCACTCAAGAAAGAGATGGGAGGTGATCTTGATTCTTACTTACAAGCACCTTTTATACATTTTTAGAGGGAAGATTACAGTAACAACAATCATCCTGGGAGGGTACCTTTGTTCCCCAGAAGGTCCAGGTTGCTTTCTGCCAGTACAATTTATGGTTTTTCTGAGAAGTATTTTATCAGACACGTTTATGGGAAATCATACTGGGGCCAGGGCCATCAAACTCTTCCTTTGGGACTAATGCCATTTCCTGGAGCCATCTCAGGTTTCGGCCAGTGTTGCTTAATCTTATCACCTGTTCCACCATATGTAAACTTCAGGATAAGCACTAGCTCTGCAGCTTCCCTTACCCCTTGTCCATACCTCCTGTAGATAGAAGAGACCATCCTATTTGGCCTTCCTCCACATCACTAAGACTCTAAACACCTCAGCCTCAGTCATAGGCTGAAGCTGCTAGACAAGAAGGTAGGCTGTCCCAGAACCTTCACCAATGTCTGTTTCTCCAGACCCAATCCTTGGGGTCATCTCTTGTGCTGAAATAGACCATCTGTCCCTGGCATCCTCTTTCTCCAGCCTCCAACACCAGCAAGCATCAGGAGAACATACCAGCAACAGAGACAACAGATAGCTAAAACGCTCTCTGAGAATCCAGGCTCGAAGCAGAAACTAAGGAACATAACACCTGCCTAACAGATAAACTAAGAAATAAACACTTAATACTATAACATCTTAAAACCCAGATGCCTAGCCATCAGGTTAAAAACAAAATAATAACAATTAGGAAAATATGTTTACATCAGAGGTCAGATATACTACCATAGCAGCCCCTAGATATTCTAGCAGATCAGAAGCACAAGAAAAAGACCTTAAAACCATATTGTATATGAAGATCACAGAGATCCTTATAAAGGAAATGAATAAATCCCTCAATGAAATCCMAGAAAATATAAATTGTTGATGGAAACAAATTTATCAAGACCTGAAAATGGAAACAGTAACAATAAAGAAAATATAAATTAAGAAAATTCTGGAATTGAAATATTTAGGAATGTGAACAGGAACTGCAGAAGCAAGCTTCTTCAACAAAAGGTATGATATAGAAGAGATAATCTCATCTATTGAAGATAAAATAGAGGAAATAGTTACATCAGTCAAAGAAAAATGTTCCCAAAAATAAACATCCAGGAAATCTAGAACACTATGAAAACACTAAGTTTAAGACTAGGAGGAATAGAGKAAGAAAAAGAATCTCAACTTAAAAGCCCAGAAATTATTGCAAGAAAATTGTAGAATAAAATTTTCCTGTCCTAAAAAAGGATATGCCCATAAAGACATAAGAAGCATACAGAACACCATTTTGGATGAGAAATTAAATTTCTTTGACACATAATAATCAAAATGCTACACACAAAGAACAAAGAAAGTATTAAAAGCTACAAGGGAAAAAGACTAAATAACATTTAAAGGCAGACCTATTAGAATAATGCCTGACTTTTCAATGGAGAATCTAAAAAAGGAAGGGCTTGGATATATGACTATTCCAGTCGACTTTCAATCATCAGAGAAAAATGATATCCCATGGTAAAGTCAAATTTATACCTTGTCTACACATTTAGCTGTACTGAACTTGGTAGGAGAAATAGTGTAAAGAAAGGATGTTAACTATACATATGAAAACTTATAAAATTAATAATCTCACACTAAAAAAAGGGAAACACACACAAATATATCACTATGACCACCACCAACAACAGTAATAACAACAACAAAAATAACTGGAATTAAGAATCATTGTTCCTGGATATTTCTCAATATCAATGGTTTCATTGTCCACAAAAAAGACTATGAAAATGGATGAGGGAACAGGATCCATCCTTCTGCTGCATACTAGAAATATATTTCAACATCAAAGGGAGTAGACAGCAAGAAACAATCAAACTAAGGAATGAAAATATAAAATAAAAAGATTACAAATAATCAATGAAACGAAGAGATGGTTCTTTGAGAAAATCAACAAATTAGACAAGCCTTTATCCAAACTAACTAAAAGGCAGATAGAGAATATCTAAATTAACAAGAGTGGAGACAACAATTGGACTTAACAATAGATAAATGAAAATCCAGATAATCATAAGATCATTTTTTAAAAATCTACACTCCACCAAATTGGAAAATCTAAAAGATATAGAAACTTTTCTCAATAGGTAACACTTAGCAAAGCTAAATAAATAGGAGATAAAATTTTAAATAGATCTATAACTTCTAGTGAAATAGAAGCATCTGTTTAACGAGCATAAATTTAAACCTAACTAAAACATATACTCAGGGTAAGTTTGTTTTATTGCAGAATTCTACCAGAATTTCAAAAATAGTTAATGCTAGTACTCTTCAAATAATTCCACAAAGTAGACACATTGTGAACATTGCTCAATTCATTTTATAAGACCTCAGATACCGTGACACTCATATTATATAAATACCCAGAAAAAAGAAAGGATTGCAGACAAATTGCTCTTATGAATATTGATGCAAAAATACTCAATATGGTATTTACAAACCTAATCCAAGAACACATCAAAAAGATCATTTACCATGATCAAGTAGGCTTCATCCCAGAAGTGTAGAAATGGTTTAACAGATAAAAATCAGTAAATGTATACTCAATCATATAAATAAATTAAATGAAAAACCAACAACACATGATCATCTCTTTGGATGCCTAAAATGTCTTTGAGAAAATTCACAGTCCCTTCATAATAAAATTCCTGGATATTAGAGATAAAAGTGGAATACCTTAATATTATAAATGTCATTTAAAGAATGCCCGTAGCTAACAACAAATTAAGTGGAAGGAAAATAAAATCATTTCCACTAAAATGAAGTATAATACAAGCATGTTCATTTCCTTTTGTTGATTCAATATAGGATTGAAGTTTTAACTACAGCAATAAGACAAATGAAAAAGATCAATGGGATACAATTTGAAAGAGAATGTGTCTTTATTTGCAGATTATGTGATAGCATACATAAGTGACCCTAAAACTTCAATAAGGGAAGTTCTAAGTTTGAAAAACAGTTTCAGCAAAGTAAGTTGATACCAGATTAACTCAAAAAATCAGTAGCCCACATATATAAAAATGAGAAATGTACTGGGAAATACATCAGAGAAACATGACCCGTCTGATAGTCTCAAATAATATTAAATACTTGGTGGTAACTCTAACCAAGAAAGTTAGACTAGTATGATATAAAATTCAAGTCTTTGAAGAATTAAATAGAAGATGTGAGAAGACAGAAATATCTCCCATATTAATGGATTGATATAATTAACAGTAAAAATAGCCATCATACCAAAAGCAGTTTTGAAATTTAATGAAATTCATATCTAAATCCCAACATAATACTATGGGATAAGTCTGTTCCTCAGAAAAATAGAATTCAATTTTCCTCTAGTCCCAGCTACAACATTCAGGAATGAATATACCCTAAGGATGTTCTATTCTACCACAAAGAGTCATGCTCAAATATGTTTACCATGGCTTTATTAATAATAGACCCAAATTGGAAACAATCTGGATGTACATCAACAAAAGACTAGATAAAGAAAATGCAGTACATTTACACAGTGGAATATTTACTCTGCTCTTTAAAAAAACATCAAGAAACTGGCAGGAATATAGGTAGAAACAGAAAAAAAATCAACCTGAGTGAGGTAAACTATACCCAGAAAGACAAATTTGGTATGCATCCATTTATATGTAGATGTTAGCTATAATATAAATTATATTCAAGCTATAGTCCCCAGACCCAGAAAGTTTAGGTAAAGAAGGGTTCTATAGGGACCAATGGATCACCCTGTGAAGGGGAAATATATTGTATTTTGCAGGTACTGGGAGCTGGTGGGATGGGTGCTCTAGGGATCATGCCAGGAGATGGATGGTGGGAGATAGTGCAGGAAGAGACTGTTGGAAGGGAGAAATTTGGAGGGCATGCTGTGTGAAAATCTTTTGCAGTGTTAAAACTTCCTATTATCTGTGAGGGCAACCCTAATGAGGACTCCTAGAAATGGAAGGTACAGAGTCTGAACTAGCCATCTTTTGTAGCCAGACAGTATTTCCAGGGCAGACCTGGGTTATATTCGATTGACTTGTTTGCCAAGGAGGGTCCCATGGAGATCTGTAAACAACTCAGATTGTTGCTAGTATATTTGATAATTCTCTGAAATCTGAAAACAAGAACCCACAAACAATTAAAAGTAGTGAGATTATGTTAGAGCCTTCCCCTCTACATTCAAGTTTCTTTGGTTTAAGAAGGTACTACTCTTCAGGCTACTGAAAGAGAATTGTGGAAATTTACCTAACCACAAAATTTTACTCTACAATCTTTCCTGATTGTGAAATATGCTAGCACAATGGTGGTACAGAATAATGGGAGTGGTCAACCAATATCTTGTTTAAGCTCACACCATGAGAGGCATGCTGTGCCATACACTGCCAGGATGGCAAGGAAGCAGTGCCTGGGTAGTTAAGAGAACTAGGATCAGTGATTTGTACCGCAGTAATCATGGCTTCTTTGGCAGCAACTGGGAAAGTGTCGAAAATCTCATAGCTAGGTATTTTGTGGAGAGAGTCTAAATTGGAGGTCTCCATTGGGTCCTATCCCCCTGGAGATCAAGGGAACACCAAGGAAGGGGATAGAGGACAAAAAAAGAATATAGCCTATTGAGTAAGTAAGTGTCTTATGGGCTCACAAATACTGAAGCAGCAAGCATGGAACTTCATCTGGTCCACTGTGTACATGCTATGGTTGTTAGCTTGGTGTTTTTGTGGTTCTCATGTAGTGGGAGCGAGTTTGTGTCTGACTCTTTTGACTGCTTTTGCAACTCTTTCTCTTCCAACTGGGTTGCCTTGTCCCACCTCAGAGTAAGGACTTTTTCCTTGTCTTATTGTATATTTATTATTCTGTCATGTTTTGCTGTTGTTTCTTTGAGGCCTTCTCTTTTTTGAAGGGGAAATGGAGTAGAAATAGATCTTGTTCACAGTGAAGTTGGGGAGGATGGAAAGGAGTAGAGGGAGGGAAAACTGTGCTTGGGATGTGTTGAATGTCAGAAGAATCTCTTTTCAATAAAATAAGAAAGAAAAAATACTTTAAGTAAAAGGGCAAAAGTAAAATATCAGTAATTACAGATAC
>BDUI01019994.1:9363-23020 GCA_002335545.1 Apodemus speciosus
CACCTGATCCCAGGATCCTTTGAAGCCTTGGAAAAAGGACACAACCTGGCTTGTTAGAAACAGAGATGGTTTTTTGATCAAACACTTGACAAGTCTTAGAGCATATTGTAATGCCTTCCTTAGAGAATCAGACCATTGTGTTGGAGGAAGTCACATGCCTCTGCACCTGAGATAACATTGAAAGCTTCCCCKTGGCTCGCCCCAGCTCCGCCACCCTCCTCCACCACCCTCCCTGYCCTCCCCATCTCCCCCACCCCGCTCCATTTTGTGTGTAATGAACATTATCACAATTACAAAAGTCACTCTGTTTTTKGCCAGTGTAGCACTGCCTATTAGCTCAATCCCACACATGCTCTGTAGAAGCAACTGTGACTCTGTCCKGAAGGTCAGTTATCATTAGCTAATCATACATGAAACGGCCCCGAGGGATTCAGCACACCCAAAGAAACAACGCTAGCCTGGAAAAGACTCCCCAGGGAGTATCCAGCTGGGGTCGGTTTTACAGAGGAAAAGGGCAGATGACAGRTAAGAAACTGCACTTCCTATTTTTACTCCTGTCCCCTTTACCACCAGCAGCTCGGYCCTACATGACAGCCAAGGTTTCTGTGTCCTGTGCCTGCAGTCTGATAACCTTCCTTGGTTGTGTGTTTTATGATACCATATGCTTCTTTCTTAAAATAGTGCGAGGGTCCTCTGATGCAAAAGCACCAATCGGCTTGCTCCCTGAATGTCAGTGGGATGTTTGGGGGAGGACATAACCGCTTCACTGTTCAACGTATTTTGGCTCAAATTTCTACTTGGTGAAAATGCTAATTTAGAGAAACTTGGAGGTGTATTGAATTTCATTGATTTTCTGTTTCCTGGGGTGTAAAAGGAAAATAATAGTCCCATCTTCAAGCGGCGTTGCTGTAATGATTAAAAAGGTTTTAGCCACGCACGGGAATTTCTCACTGCTGTCTTCCTCTTGACAACTGACTCCCCTTGCAGTGAAAGCCACCAAATGTTTCAATAAACTGCCACAGCACAAGAATGCTTTTCTTCTTGCAGACCRCTGTCACAGTTCATGTTTTAGTCAGCCTTGTATCACTGGGACAAAAGTTGGACTTAATTAACTTAAGGAAAGGGAAGAAAAATGACTATTTAGGCTTAGGGTTTCAAATATTTCAATTCATAGTCTGTTGGCTGCTTCGCATTGGATTCTTTTTTTAATTTATTATTATTTATTTATTTTATACATATGAGTACACTGTCACTGTCTTCAGACACACCAGGAGAGGGCATCAGATCCCATTACAGATGGTTGTGAGCCAGCATGTGGTTGCTGGGAATTGAACTCAGGACCTTTGGAAGAGCAGCCAGTGCTCTTAACCGCTGAGCCATCTCTCCAGCCCAAAGAGTAATTCGTCAGAAGTGGGATTCGAACCCACACCTCCAGGGGAGACTGCAACCTGAACGCAGCGCCTTAGACAGCTTGGCCATCCTGGCAACTCACATCGACTCGCATTGGATTCTAATGGTGCAGGACATCGCGGCAGGAGCATTTGTGGTGTGGTGGTTGCTGGAAAGCAAAGGGAAGGAGAAAGAAGGAGTCAGGCTCCCTTTCAAGGGCAAATTCAAGTGACCCAACTTCCTCTCACTAGGTCCCCTGTCTTAAACGTTCCTCCACCTCCGGGTAGGGTCACAGGCTGGGAGCCACGCCTGCAGCAAGCCTTCGGGAACATTTGAGTTTGTCCCTACTGCACCTCATCACTGACTCACTCCAGAGAGCAACACAGAAGCAGAGGCCTCCGTCTTGGTCTTCAGTTTGTCATGCGCAGGCCCCGACTGTGCACCCAGCCCTGCCTGCTCACCGGGTCTTTTATTTGCACAGACTCCAATACCACCATGCACCCGAGGATTCAGAAATAATTGGGGAACAAGGTTAACACCTATAATATCTGCTTTATTAAAAAAAATAGGTCATTGATGGTCAACTCCCCGAGCTTTAACTTTGTTCGTATGACAATGTTTTATGAGACCAGGCATGGTGACATACACCTAAAAATACCAACACTTTGTCGGCTAAGGCCTGCAGGACTGTGAATTGAAGGTCAGCCAGGGCTATAGATAGCAAGATCGTTTCTTGAATAAAAAAGATTATGCATGCATACATATGAATACATGTGAATGTATAAATACACATATATGATATATGAATGTATGGAGAGAGGGAGACGTCTTATGTGAACTTGTTTGCCTCAAACTTATTTTTAACATATTTCAACATATGTTGTCATTTCTCTGTTAGTAGACTTGCTCATTCATTTTTTTTATTGCAGTATGAAACACTTAATATCATTTCTTAGTTAAACGGTTACAAGTAACCTAAGCCTGTCCCAAAAGAAGGCTGGTTCTAAAAAGAACACAAGTTTACATATATTATACATAAAACATAAGGGTGTATATATCCAATTTAAAATAGAATCAATAATTTGGAATATAATGTAAAAGAATTTTAGAATAACAAGGCCCACATGTTAATACTTGACAGTTCTTAACTTCAGTCTAATCTGGCCTCTATTTTTCCCAGACATGAGCAGCAATATCTAATGTCTGATTTTTAGCTTGGGCGGGAAGCCTTTCATGAGTGTTAGCAACACCGACTTTGAAGATGTCGGCTCCTGGAGGACCTTGCTGTGTTTCCCACCAGACCTGACCTTTTTTTCTGATAGTCACCAAAACGGCATTCTCTCTAACAACACGGCTACTAGCGGTAAGACTTTACTGGACCCAGGGGCTGTGCTAGGACAATCCTCTTCCCACTTGGGCTAATTCAGAAAGATAAGGAGCCTTTCCTAACCCATCACAATGACCTCACAGGCTGGTAACCGGAGGAGGGGCTCGAGGCCACGCCCACTTACATAGTAAAAACATGGTGGGAAACCTAGGACCTACAGAGCTCCCCAGGACAGCGCTGCAACCCGGAACCGGAACCGTGCACGGATCCTTTTCCGGAGGTCCTCCCTCCACTACTGGCTCTCTCCCTTCCTGTTCTGTTTCAGTGTCTTCAATCATTTCTCTGCATATCGCTGTCTGCTCTTTTCAGGAGAATTTTCACAGAGCAATCTGTTAGTGAGCATAATTATTATAAGCCTGGAAGGAAAAAAAAATAAATGCTTTCTATTTAGCATTTTCAGGGGGGGAAATTCCCTTAGCTAAAACAAACAAAAGTTACAAAAACACAAAAGCAATCTTGCTCGCACCATTTTAGATGCCTCAAGAGTATTTTTAAGAAACCCAACTCCAGTTCTAAAATCAGACAGATGAAGTTGCTTCTGTAAACCTTATTGTCCACAGATATCTCCCTGGATCCGGCCCCAAAACCCTGCTGGGTTGGATTATGAAACAATATGGAGAGACTCTAAGCCTGAAAGAATGTTGTCACAGGCTACAAAACTCAATTTGAAGAATACAGATTCTTCATAGGCAAACACTACCCCTGGGAGACTAAAACCTTGCATCCTGTGAGGTGCTTTCTAATCTCAACCTGCAGGAATGATTATAATACTTAATAACTAGACATGAAAGAGTCAGGAGTATTTAACCTATTATAACATTGGCCAGCTGTAGCTGCTAGGCCACGGAGCAGGGCCAGTCTATAGGGCTGAATATGACTTCTACTTACACGTCCCTCGGTTGCTTACCATCCTTTGCCTCCCACGTCAAGTGCCCATCCCATCTTCATGTACAGAATATGAATGTGCTGTGCCATGACCCCTTCCTTCTCTGTGGCTTTGCCTTCCCTGGCACCAGGTACTCATTGGCAAACCACTGTCCAAAAACGCTAAATGGAAAATCTCATAAAATAATTTATGCATTTTCAACTGCATAGCATTCTGAATAGTGAGGTGAACCCTGTGGGGTGTGTGTGTGTGTGTGTGTGTGTGTGTGCGCGCGCGCATGTGATATGTGTGTATATATGTATGCATATGTGTATATGTCTGTGTGTGATATGTTTGTATGTATGCACATGTGTGTATGAGTGTGTGTATGTGTGTATGTATGTGTGTATGAGCGGATGTGTGTATGTATGTGTATGCATGTGTGGTATGTATGTATACAGGTATACATATGTATATATGTGTGATATGTTTGTGTGTAAGAATGTGCATGTGTGTATGAGTGTGTGTGTATGTGTATGATATGTATGCATGCATCCAGAGGGGGTGTGCATATGGAGGACAAAAGCTGACATTAGGATGTCCTCTTCTGCTGCTCTACACCTTGCTTTTCTGAGASTGGGTCTCTTCACTGAACCGGAAGCTTGCTGCCTTAGCYGGAGTGCTATCCACCACGCCCCTGGGAGCCTCCTGCAGACTCCCTTTGCTGGGAGTACAGGCTTGTGCCACCTTGCCCAGCTGTCACTTGGAGATCTGAACGCAGGGTCTTACGCTTGTGCACCGGCTACTTTGCACACCATCTCTCCCGCCAGGGTCTTCCCCTRCTGYTSCGTCCAGTGCTCCACATGCTGCTACTCTGAATCCATGTAGCAGTTATCTCAGTTATCAGCTCAACTGTCCTGGTATCATAGTGTCTGTGTTCAAGTAGCCCTTATTATACTCCATAATGGCCCTGATGTACAAAGACGGTGAAGTGGGCCATTTATAGYTGCCAAAGACAAGCTGTGAGTTGCTCCCTTTAAATGAAAAAGAAAGGGTCTCTAGTTACAAGGACAGAAAAAAAATCATGTGTTGAGTTTGCTAGGGAAAACATTGTACATAACACAGGCCAGGCTATTGCTGGCCAACTTCAGGCATCCACTAGAAGTCCTGGACCACTCTGCTAAGTACRAAAAGTCCTGGAAGCTGTGTGCCCTCTAACTCCAGGCTGCTTCAATTCCATCCTGTACATTCATTCTATCAAACACTCCCACCAGGCAACACCCCCCACCCTTTCACACATACACACACCCCACACATATACACACACGTATATGCACACACTACACACACATATGCACACGTGTGTATACAACCACAATACACACATGCATACTCACTATACACATACACACATATACACATGCATACACATACACACATATACACACACCAATAACAACAAGGTAGCACTCTTCTGTGCTTGTGAACAATTTGGAATTTTTAACCTTGACTTTTAGGCCAAATCTAAAAAAAAAAAAAAATCATAGGCCAGATCTGAAAAATGCTTTCTTGTTTTGTGATTAATAGCATATTCTTAATATTTAATGAGTATACTAGTTGTCTTGGGCTTAGGTGACAATGATGACAAAGCTGTGGCTTAAAACAACAGGTTTTGATCGTGTCAACATTCTGGAGATCACAAGTCCAAGTTTAAGATGAACCATGATCCCTACAGATCTTTGGAAGATTTCATCTTTGCCTTTTTCCAGGTCTCATGTAAGCTTTCCCATCTTGGGCCCATCTTCACSGGGCTTTCTCTTTTTGTCTGACACTCTCCTGTGTCTTTTAAAGAAAGGACTTACTATTACTTTAAGCATATACGTGTATGGCTATGTGGGAGTATGTACACCTGAGTGCAGTGCCCACAGAGGCCAGAAGAGGGCGATAGATTCCGCTGAATATGGAGTTACAGGAGGTTGTGCGCCACCTGATGCGAGTGCTGGAAACCAAACTTGAATCTTCTATCAGCACACATCGCTGAGCCACCTCTCCAGCACCTCCCGTGTGTCTTTGATAAGAATACTTGCTATTGGGCCCACCAACATAATTTAGGATGCTCACCTCATCTCAAGGTCTTTGGTTATGTCTGGAAAGATCGAATAAGATCACATACATGTTTCAGATACAGATACAGGGGTATTCAACTCACTGGGGCTAGGAAGGAGACACAGACAACATAGAAGCAGAAAGAACAGCAGGAGTTTAATGCAATGACAGAAGGAAGAGAGGATTTTCAAACCCTTCTTGCATCATGGATGTATGGTCAATTTATTTTTTCAAAGTACACCCCTACGAATGGTTCTTCTATATCTGCCCGAATCTAGCCTTCATGTATCTTTTTTTTTTGTAAGAGTTAAGGAACTTCTTAAGCGTTATGTCTTGGGTGTCAAATCTCCCCCATAGGCTCAATGCTTGGTCTTAGCTGATGGAACTGGTTGGGGGAGGTTGTGTAACCTTCTGGACAGAGAGGCTAGCTGGTAGACTTACATACTGCTGCAAGGCTCCCCTTGAAGGTTATAGGTAGGCCTGGCCTCCGATCTAGGATCTGCTCATAGTCCAGCAAGTTACAGTAAGAGGTCATGGTTCCCTTCTCAACAGACTTGGTTACCACCATGCCTTTCAGCACCATGATGTGCTGATATAGTCCCAACCATGAGTGAAAACAAATCCTCTCTCCCTTCACTGACCTTCGCAGCACCGAGAAAAGCAGCAGATACAAAGAGCATAACAAAAGCTCTCNGGGCTTTCTCTTTTTGTCTGACACTCTCCTGTGTCTTTTAAAGAAAGGACTTACTATTACTTTAAGCATATACGTGTATGGCTATGTGGGAGTATGTACACCTGAGTGCAGTGCCCACAGAGGCCAGAAGAGGGCGATAGATTCCGCTGAATATGGAGTTACAGGAGGTTGTGCGCCACCTGATGCGAGTGCTGGAAACCAAACTTGAATCTTCTATCAGCACACATCGCTGAGCCACCTCTCCAGCACCTCCCGTGTGTCTTTGATAAGAATACTTGCTATTGGGCCCACCAACATAATTTAGGATGCTCACCTCATCTCAAGGTCTTTGGTTATGTCTGGAAAGATCGAATAAGATCACATACATGTTTCAGATACAGATACAGGGGTATTCAACTCACTGGGGCTAGGAAGGAGACACAGACAACATAGAAGCAGAAAGAACAGCAGGAGTTTAATGCAATGACAGAAGGAAGAGAGGATTTTCAAACCCTTCTTGCATCATGGATGTATGGTCAATTTATTTTTTCAAAGTACACCCCTACGAATGGTTCTTCTATATCTGCCCGAATCTAGCCTTCATGTATCTTTTTTTTTTGTAAGAGTTAAGGAACTTCTTAAGCGTTATGTCTTGGGTGTCAAATCTCCCCCATAGGCTCAATGCTTGGTCTTAGCTGATGGAACTGGTTGGGGGAGGTTGTGTAACCTTCTGGACAGAGAGGCTAGCTGGTAGACTTACATACTGCTGCAAGGCTCCCCTTGAAGGTTATAGGTAGGCCTGGCCTCCGATCTAGGATCTGCTCATAGTCCAGCAAGTTACAGTAAGAGGTCATGGTTCCCTTCTCAACAGACTTGGTTACCACCATGCCTTTCAGCACCATGATGTGCTGATATAGTCCCAACCATGAGTGAAAACAAATCCTCTCTCCCTTCACTGACCTTCGCAGCACCGAGAAAAGCAGCAGATACAAAGAGCATAACAAAAGCTCTCTCCCCTTAACTCTGCCCACTCCCTGTCCCTAAACCRTGGGGTTTAGAACAGAGCACTCTCAACTTCTCACATTTAGATGGCGAGCATGTCAAGGGCCTCTGACGTCACCATAATTTTGTGCTCATTTAGAAAGCCCCTGTTCCAGTCACTGCCTTGCTGGCTGATGGCCGGCTGTCCTTCCTCCCCTTCAGAACCCAGCATAACCCCTTTCCTCTACAAGTTTGTGTCCTCCCCACTGTGCCTCTGACACCACCACTACACCCTCCTGCCCCAATTGTTACATATCAGCCTTCCACAGACACCTCTCTCAACACAGCTCCACCTTGTCCATTAAATCTCTGCAGAACCCCCTCCACACAAGGTCCCAGCCCAGATAATGAATGCATTGTTCTCTGTGTCTATTCCTGATTGGAGATCTGATGTTTCCATTCTGTGTGTGTTGTTGTTCTTACTGATGTCTGGCCTTTTACCAAGTGTCTCCTCTTCCCTACTCAACTTTAAGCCCTGTGGTATCAGAAGTCCTACCTTCCTGCCTGTGAGCTAAAATATGCACTCTTCCCATAGACAATTAAGGGCATCACCAGGCTGAAGCCCGCAGGGGCCTCTTGGGCCTTACTGTGCATGCAGGGCTCTTGAAGATCTCGTTAAGATGCAGATTTGGAAGCAGAGCTTGGGATCTGCAGTTGTAATAGGCTCCATGAATCTGCAGGACTTTGGATTGTATTTTGAGCAGCAGAGTCTCTGGACACCGAACCAATTTAGGAACAGGCTCTTCAACTCAAGTGTAGGATAGAATGGGAGAAGGTTGTCATTCAAATAAGTGACAAGGAGGTCAATCATCACGGCTCCTTCCTATTTAGATTATCTGGGTAAAAAGCTCAGGAATGCCACCTGAGGTGTGGCATGTGGTGGAGCTCTGTTCAAAGTGACAGAATTCCCTTTTCAATATAATAAATTCTCCCGTGCTTTTAAAGATGAAGGAAAGGCCCACTGTGTTTTGTTTTGTTTTGTTTTCATAAAATACTTTAGGATGGCCATTTTCTCGATGCAAGGGAGAGGAAAACTAACGACAGTAACAATTGAGTTAAGCCAGAACAGGCTAATCATTCGGCATGAGTTGTCTGTGGGTGGAGACAGGCACAGGCCGGAGTAAAAGGCATCCCTTGGCACCAAGAGCTATCTGTTAGGATGTTTTAACAGCCGACATCAGAAGCAAGCTTCAGCAAGGAGGTACCCAGTGTGCCGAACAAGGTCAAGAGCAAACACAGGGAACACATGCCCATCAGTCCCGCTCCTTGCCAAAGAAAAGTGRTGACAGAAACCGCCAGATGTAACTGCCAGCACTACATGTGTTGGATTCTGGTCCTCGGAGCCAGCCTTCTGTTGTAGCAATAGGAGATGGCAGCTCTGTCCTTCAGCCTCAGATATAAATCTTCATATGTCTAAGAACAAGGTGGTGGTGGCGGGGTCTATAGCAGCTGCTGGCCACGCGTGGCTGCTATCCTCCTAAGTTCTAGCTAGTGCAACTGAGAAACTGGGTCTTCACTTTATTGCCCTGTAATATATTAATATGAAACGGCTTCATATCACAAACAGGTACCACTGGATAGCACCAGTGAGAGGCTGACGACTCAGGGAGGACAGCTAGGAAGAGGGAGCACCAACCAAATAGCTGTCTAAGGCAACCCAAAACTCTTTTTGCACAGTTCTCTTGAATAAAAGGCCCCCGCCTTCAGGGCACCTCCTTTGATCGGTGAGCTTTCGCTAGCAGCTATGTCCAGAGTTTGCTATGCTACAATCACAACGATACTTGGCCAATTAAGGTCAGGACTAACACAGCCTTGGGTCAGGCTTAGTATTCCGGGAGTGAATAACAGATTGCTTCCAGTCCAGTTGTTTTAATGAGGCCAGATGGGGTTGACGCAAGTCTTCTTATTCTGACCCGTGGGGCAGGAAGTGACGTTGGAAAGGCTGGCAATGTTCAAAATACTGTTTAGAAAAGACGTAATGTGCCCTTGGACACACAGTTTCTCTCTTCTTAGCAGAGCTAAGGGGGAAAGATAGGATAAAGGCAAGGCCAAAGGATTAGAAAAGGTGTCTGCCCATGACATAATGAGAGTCATCCCTTTAGGCAGCTGAACAATAAATATTACCAATATATCTTTGTCATCTCCCAGATACAAGGTACAATGAGCTGGGGACCCAGTGGCACCTGATCTGAGAAGAGCAGAGACAGTGACATTTACCTAGGGCTGATGACCTGGCTGATGAAGGGAGATGTTACCAAGGGCCTTGACGGACACTTGCACAAAGGGGGATCTATTTACAGAGAGCACCTCTCCAGCATCTACCCCTACCCTGTGGCTAACATCCCTTCTGGGGCAAAGGGAGGCGGCAGACGCTGACTTAGCAACGATAAGATAAAAGTGAAGCTGCCTGTGCCTGTTTGGGCTGATGAATGACGGGACGGTGGGCTTGGTGTGTCTAGAAACAAAACAAGGTARCACGTGACCATCCTCCTGCACCGACTCTCACAGGGGAGCGAACCCTTCATGCCAAACCTGTCYGGTTAGGGGAGAGACTACAGTGAGCTGTCCTCRGTGTAGTTCGGTTTCCCAGAACATTTTGAAGTTAGCATCCAGAAAGTTCTTGGTAACAACCGGAAGTGACTGTCCGACCGTACATTCTTTGATTGACRCTATTTTGGTAGGCGCCATTAGAGGGAAAAGGGGGTAAGGCTGGAGCACAGAGGGAAAAGGACATTGTGGAAGGAACATGGGTTGGGGTCTGACACACWTGGCTRTAAATAACGGTWTCTCTTGTTTACACTTCGTCAAAATCCACCCYCCTCCCCCAGCTTGTTAACGSTTACAGACCCCTGGGGCTCTACAATGACCCAGGAAACTAGAATCTGCAGGCTCCAGAGTGTTTTTGTTTTTTAATGAATAAGCGTTTAAGATGTTTGTCAAGTGTAGCTTCTCTCAAAGCGGAGTTTCCCTGAAAGGTGCTTTAAGAAAGAGTCTCAGGATGTCCTGTAAAATGATGAGTGGGTTTTAAACACAAAGTGATCTTTTTAAAGTCACTCAGAACAATCAAAAACTCAACAAACGAGGCTGGGGATTTGCCTTCCTTTGGGAACTGTTCTCTGGAAGTCCTCATAGTATCACCTGCCTTGCTTGACCCGCGATCACAGAGCAATGGCACCTGAAGAGCATTCAGTGAGTTAGCTGGTGTCCCTAAGTTGCGTGTTGTTTCAGAATGGCTTGAAGATGTATTTTGCCCTTTGGCTGCAACTAAGGGAAAACCTTCTCGGGGGAAGGTTTTCCACTGGAAGCAAAAGCAGGGATGCTGTAACAGGTTGTCTAGTTCTGGGATGTGGTTGGACCCGCCCGAGAATATAATTTGTTCTAGCCTCTCGGTTCCACCCTAGGGCTGGGACAGCCGCCTGCTGTAGTATGTCTTGCTTGCATTTGGCAGCAGGAGACCTGGAAGGGGATGGCTGTGGCATCCTGCCCTGAGTTTCCAGAGTGAAGGTGGCCACAAACCCCCGCTGGCTGGGAGCTGTGGGTGCTGCGAATCGCCGAGGGGTGGGGCTGCCCCGGGGAGACAGAGCCCAGGAGACCCAGAGCTTCGCTGGTAGAAGAGCAGGTTCAGTACTCCGCAGCCCTTCCCACCTTCACCCCGCCCGGGGTCTCGGGATTTGTCCGGGCTCGAAGAGGTCAAGACCTCGAGCGCGCCAGCCCGCCCTGCCCCGCCCCGCAGTGGCGCTGGTGTGGCGTGGGGGCATGCGGGCGCGGCCGGGGGACGCGAGTGGCAGAGCGCGGGGCGGCGATCAGCGGCCGACCCCGGACGCCCGGGCAGCGGATGGCGGAACCCACGCGCGCCGCGAAGCCGCGCTGCAGACAGGGCGCCGTGCCAGGCGCGGGCGCCGCCGTGAAGCCCAAAAAGAAAGCTTTTTATTTGCTGAGCATGAAGCCCCCGAAGGACCCCGCCCCCAACAACAATAACAACGTGTCGTTTGTGATCCACTGTCAACTGGGCAAGGAGATCAAGCACATTTGCAGCAACTGCAGTCGGGGGGAGGACGGCCGCGACGGTGAGTGCCCGGCGCGTCGGGGAGGTGGCGGGAAGGTGGCTCTGCCAGTCCACGGTCCCGGGTGCTGGCAGAATCTGCCACCTGGACAACTGCGGGGATCTTCGCTCCCCGCAGCCCCGGCCCCTGCACTTTGCAGAGTGTCAACGGGAACCAGTGGGCTTGCAGCAGCGCCCAAAGAATCAACTGWAGGGTTTTGATTTGACAAGATGGGGTCTTAGGGGAATCTGTCCACAGCAGCAACAAAAGCTTTTTAAGAAGACGTTACACCCGCTCCCCCACCCCCACCCTCACCCCCACCCCTAGCCCCATCTCTGCTGTGAGATTTGCCGGGTTACATTACAGATTGTGGGCTTCCTTCAGGTGGGTTCCCTGAAAGAAGTCATTGGCCTTGACCTCTGAGGGACCCAGCTCACTGAGCATTTGTGGAGTTGTGTGGAATGGTGTCCCTTTAGAGTAAAATATGGCCGTGGTGTTTGTTTGTTTGTTTGTTTGTTTGTTTATTGAGTGCTCCAGCGCGTCCCTCTTGGACAGATGCCTAGTGCTCAGCATGGGGGAGGTGCAGGCAGCAGCCCTGGGCAGAAAGAGCCAAGACCAGGGACAGTTGGCCCTAGAGCAGGCAGAAGCCTCTGCTTGTGTGGGCGCCTCTGTGGAGGTGCCTTCACAGGAGCCTCCTGGCAGCAGCTCTCGCTGTGCAGATTCAGGAGGGCCACTGAAGGTCGCGGGAAAAGTTTTAGGCAGATCTAACAGAGGCCAGCCCTGAGCCCTACAGCTTAGCTCCGGTACACCTGCTTGAGGAGGCAGCTTTCCAGTGTTCCTTTGGAAGAACAGATATTACTTAGAATCTCTCCCCCCCAGTTCTCTGCCGGCCTCTGAAGTGCTCAGTAATGAAGTGACTGCGGATGGCCTAATGTCTTTTCAAAATTAGAGTCCTGCTMGYGTAATTATAGTTTTCTTTGATTAAAATGTGAGAGAGGCTRTGTGGCRTTGGAGCGAGCGAGTCACCCAAGAGCAAACTGGGACAGTACCGGAGGAAGGAGGTGGGAGGGGGACAGAGCTGAGCCCGCCCTGTTGGGTTTAATGGTTTTTGAGACACACATGTGGACATGTGTTTGTTTCTTAGGCTGACTGGTAAACTGGAGACAGCAAGAGGAATGCATACACGCAGAKTAATTGGACCCCAAACTAGACCCTTCTCACACAGTATAATGGAGAAGGTGATGTAAGCCAAGCTACTTATTAAATGCCAGTCACTCCGTTGACTGAATGGTATCCCAAAAGGGATACTGCTTCCCCATTCGTGGGAGTTTGCTTAAACGAGTGTCTCTGCGCTTTGCTATAATAAGGGAAAGGGTGTTTCTACACTCAAGGATGTGTGCTTATGTATGTAATTAGGAGCTCCATCACCGGTAGCATGTGCTGTGTGCGGTTCAAGGCAGGCATGCATTCTCACCTGCAGTCTGCCTTCCTCTTATGTCACACGTTTTCTCCATAGCCTCAAGTTTCAGAATGCCCTCAGGAGTATCCACTCAAGGATGTTCTTGTACTAAGTTGTATACAAGTATTTAGTTGCAGGAGAACCATAGGTGAAGAGGGCTAAGGTCGCAGTGTCTAATTTTTACCTAATTTTGTACCACTATACCAGGTGTGTGGTACTCTAGTTTTTTGAGTGAAATAAGAGTGTGGTGCAGTTGGGTTCATTCTTTTGATGTAAGTCAGGAACATCAGAATGTTTTATTTCATTCATTGACAGAGAGTATGTGTGTGTACGTATGTGTGTGTGAGGGTGTGTGTATATGTGTATATGTATATATGTTTGAATGTGAGTGTGTGTATGTGTGTATGTGTGTATGTATGTTTGCATGTGTATGTGTGTGAGAGTGTATGTATGTGTACGTGTATATGTGTGTGTGCATGTGTGTGTATGTGTGAGTGTGTGAGAGTGTGTGTGTGCATTCATGTGGTATGTGGAGTGTGTGTGCATGTGTGGGAGAGTGTGTGTTTATGTGTTTATGTGTGTGTATGTGTGTATGTGTACATGTGTGTGTGTGTGTGTGTGTGTGTGTGTGTGTGTGTGGTGTCCGTGCCTGTACCACATCACCCATATGGAGATCAGAGAAGAAGAATTTCTA
>BDUI01019996.1:24361-36338 GCA_002335545.1 Apodemus speciosus
AAGTTTTCTTCTACAATTTTGTTGAAGATATTTACTGGGCCTTTAAGATGTAAATCCTCTCTCTTGTCTATACCTATAATCCTTAGGTTTGGTCTTCTTATTGTGTCCTGGAGTTCCTGGATGTTTTGGGTTACCAGCTTTATGCATTTTGCATTTTCTTTTACTGTTGAGTCAATGTTTTCTTTTTCTTTTTTTTTATATATATTTTTTATTTTCTATATTCTTTGTTTCCATTCCGAATGCTTTCCCCTTTCCCAGTTCCCCCCTCTATGGTATCTTCAGCACCTGAGGTTCTTTCTTCTATCTCTTGTATTCTGTTGTTGATGCTTGCATCTATGACTCCTGAATTCTTTCCAAGGTTTTCTATCTCCAGAGATGTTTCACTTTGTGATTTCTTTATTGTTTCTACTTCCACTTTTAGATCCTGGATGGTTTTGTTCAGTTCTTTCACTTGATTGTGTTTTCCTGTAATTCTTTAAGGGATTTTTGTGTTTCTTCTTTAAGGGCTTCTGCTGACCCAGGATCTCCTGTATTTCTTTAAGGGATTTTTGTGTTTTCTCTTTAAGGGCTTTTACCTGCTGACTGGTGTTCTCCTGTATTTCTTTAAGGGAGTTATTTAAGTCTTTCTTGAAGCCCTCTATCAGCATCATGAAATATGATTTTAAATCCAACTCTTGCTTTTCCAGTGTGTTGGGGTATCCAGGACTTGCTGTTGTGGGAGAACTGGGTTCTGATGTTGCCATGTAGCCTTGGTTTCTGTTGGTAGGGTTCTTGTGCTTGCCTTTCCCCATCTGTTTATCTCTGGTGCTAGTTGGTATTGTTGTCTCTGCCTGGAGTTTGTTCCCCTGTGGGCTTGTAAGCCTGTGTCCTTACTCCTCTGAGTTCAAAAGTGAAAGCACTGCTGGGAGATCTCTCTCTCTTTCCTAGAAGGCTATGCACAGAAGGCTGTGCAGTTTCCCAGCTCCCTGGTGCAAATGGCGGCAGGAAGACTTCCGTCCCAGCTGCTCCACTCATCTTTGGCCCTGTGTGCTCTTAGCTTGTACACACGCTTTCTTAAGCCTTCATCTCCAAATTGCCCATGTGACAGAGAACATGTTTCCGTTGCCATTCAGGAATTTCCTTAGATCATTTTTTCCCACTTTCAAGATGCTACTTTTTTCTTCCTGATACAAGAAAACTGTGATTCTTAGTCTTGATTATACATTAGAGTCACACAAGAAGATTAAAAACATATTTCTGCCTGTTTTCAGACACAAGTAATTTAAATTAATTTCTGTGGGGTATGGCTTTCTGTTTTTAAACTCCCTAACCAATTCTAATTGTGCATTTTGGCTTTAGAGCAAGTGTTTTAAGTATCTTGCTCCTGAATGGACAGACTATGAGCCACTAGCACCAGTCACCTGCAGGATCCAGAGCTCGCCCTGACTCATGAATCAGGGTGTGTTAACAAGACTGCCTTCCTCTGGAGTTGTTCCACATTCACTGTAAGTTTCACCATAAAATTTCCCACCCAAACTGTTTGCTAAAATGACCAAAGATGGGAGCTCTATCCTCTGTCCTTAGCAGTTCTGATGACTCACGCTTCTCACCCCAGATCTACTCATCATCTACCTATGAGTTTTGACTTATTCAATGCATAATAGTGTTTTATTTCAAGGTCAATGAGAAGGATATGAGGAAATTATTAGCTCAAAAGTGGTCAATATGCTCTTCAGTAATTTTGTCCTCAGAAGGAGTAATTATTTGAAAGAAAACTAATTCTCCCGCCCCCCCCCACGTTTTAAGCCCATGTGCTCATCCCGCACCAATCAGAAAATGTTCTACCACCAAAGTGCAATGAAACAACCTTCTTGAGTTCACCCGATTGTCCTCTTCAGGTTGCTTCTTGGACTTCAGAGGGAGCTCAGCAAGATCTTATCAGAGCGGATGGCTTTCCTCCCAGACACATGGATTTTCTGATTCTACCCATCTTCAGTGCTGTGTCTGAAAGCAATGGGACATTTATATACAAAAGAAAATATCTGAGACAATGGTTCAAGCACACAGACTCATGCAAAGGATGTTAAATATTCCAAGGAAAATGATCAATTATGGGGCAGTTAAATACACCTCAAGAAACCCTGCCTGCCTCCAAARCCTTAGGGAAGAAATCAAAACTCTGTCTAAAACGCATAGTGAAAGTTAGTTGGGAAAAGCACCTGGCTCCAGCCATGCTATGACTGAGCTCATAAAAGCAGCAGGCAATTATGCAGCTCGTACCCTGTAAAATTTGTCAGCGCACATGGAAAAACAGAGGGATTGCCAGGAGCCTGGCACAAATCAAACGACATCCAGACTGCTAAATAAGGGAGAGCTGAGCAAGAATGATCTGCAGATCAGGCCCTGGAAGGCTCCCTCGCCGCCCATCAATCCAGCTGCATGCCTCAAATGCTTCAATAAACTATTTTAAGCTCAAAACATCTCAGGAGGTAGAAGACGTAGGGGACATTTACAAAAAAAAGTCACAGTTAAGTGTGGCAATTTGGTGGCTATGGGTCATCACATGAAGCCCTTCAGTGACAATACAATGTCACTGCCATTCCATTCCTCTGTCTCCCACAATTGATTGGCACAGTTGTGGATTGAGATGAATGCAATGAGGTAATGATGACTTCTTGTTGCTTGTTCCTGTCAGCATTATGATGGAGCAGCTGGCTTCGGTGTGATTTGAAATGGCTAGCTGTGGGGACAGAGAAAGTGACCAAAGAAGAACAATGAAGAGGAGCGAGCTTACAACTAGGACCCTGCAAAAAAACCTAACACATTCAATTGATTTGTTAAACATTTGTTGATGACTAGCATGTGACAAGCATAAGGAATGGTATTGCAGAGGCTGGGGAGATGACTCTGGGGAGTGGAAACTGTTAGCACTTGACACGGACTTGACACACACACACTCACATGCCCACACATTCACAGACCTGTGCAATACAACAATGCACACATACTCATGCACACAAATGAACACCCATATGCACAAATGCACAAATATGAACACATGTATACATGTGTATCACAGCATATTCAGTTGTTAACTGCTGAACTTCGGTGAGCTAAATGCTATCAGATTCTGGTATTGTCATTACTATGACCCATTACCAGCCTCCTGTTTTGTAAACACTAAAGAAAAGATCACACTGTCCTCTGTCCCTAGACTAAGAGTTGTATCAGATGCATCTCACTGCTGATTGGTTGTTATAAAGAACTGATGACCAATAGCTAGGGCAGGAAGTGGAAGATGGGACTTCTAGACAGAGAAAGGGACTCTGGGAAGAAGAAAGAGGAAGGTTCTTTTTTCCAGGAGACATGAGGGGAAAGAGAAGTAATTACAGGCCTGGAAATAATAGATGGCCACGTGGTAGGACAGAGCTAGGTGGTTGGTATAACTTACATGAGCTAGTTGAGAGTCTTCCCAGCTAAAGCCTAAGCTTTGAGGTATTAGAGGGTCTCAGTGTTTCTATTTTTGGCTGGCAGGTCACCGGGGTCCTACGAGAAGAACAAGAAGTCAGGGTCTCAGTCACTCCAGGCTTACTACAACCTCAKTTTTATTAATAGGCTCCACATTTTTAAGGTCCTCCTCCTCCTTCTTCTTCCTCATAGCACCCCTGACTGAAGATCATGCTTTAACTCACAGACCCTGTRGAGGCCTTCCTGTTCCAARCTACTCACATCTAGGTAGCTTGGAACAGGAAGGGACATCTGAAACAGACTTTCAAAGGAAGAAGAAAGCATTCATGTCTAGTGYAGTCATGAAGATTCTGAACTTTTTCTTCTGCATTTGCTGTGTTGCCTGCAAAGTCCCTTGTCTCCCCTATTTCACCGAGATAGCCCCTCTATTTCTAGTCTCATAGACTACTATAACTTGCAGTTTCYATCTACCTCATAACTTCATGTYTTAGTTGATATCTTATTGCTGTGAAGAGACTTCATGCCCAAAGAAACTCTCCTGAAGGAAAGCATGTAATTAGGGGTTGCTTATAGTTTCAGCGGCTTAGTCCATTATCATCATGGTCTGAAGCATACTGACACACCAGCAGATGTGGTGCTAGAGAAGCAGCTGAGAGTTCTGCATATGGATCTGCAGGCANATATAAAATGGCATAGACTATGCATTCCCATTCTAAAAGGGAGGGAAGGGAATATAGCGAGGAAATACTGGACAAAAGCAAGATGGAAAACCAGCTGGGCAAACTCTAAACTCTGCATCTCCATGTCTGATATTAAAGTGCTCATCAGATCTCCAACTCCTTTCAGCTTTGTTGACTGCAACACACTTCTCTCTCTTGGGCTGGTTCTGCTCCCTGTTAGCAGCTCTCTTTGGTAGGTATCCTAGAACTCTGGCATCTTCAGCATCTCGAATTCTCTAAGACAATCCAGCCTTCACCATTACAAATTCACACAAAGGCCTCTCTGGGCCTCAGTGCAGGGACATCCCTACCACACACTGAAGGCCTCAGCTGCTTTTGTTGGTTGCAGAGAGAGGGACCCTGTAACCCACTTCTTGTGTATTTACTCTGAAACCAGAATCATGTGGTTGAAGCTGCCAAGTTCTGCTTGCTAGGGCTGGAGCATGGCTCCCTCATTCAAAGACATTTATACCAGATTTCTGTTTTCAATTGCATCCTTCACTAGCTAAGCTTGGCTGCCCTAGAACTTTCTTCGTATCTGAAGCTGGTCTGTGCTTCCTGAGTGCTAGGCTTAAAGTTGTGAGCCACAGTGCCTAGCCATAGGATTTTAAAATTCCTTTTTGCAAGTTTGAAGTGTAGCTGTGTGGAGTCTAGCCCTGACTAGTTACTGCTCCCTTTATCCCATTTATGACGAGGCTTTTTTTTAAAGGATCAACAACAAAACAAAACAAAACAAAACAAAACAAAACAACCCCCCAACCCTGTTTAGTCCTTGAGCACTAGACTCAGTTCTACTCTACTCCTGGTGCCTCTTTTCTCCTCAACATGTGCAATTTGTATTTTTTTTCTTGTTCATCTTGCTCCATAGATCTTCATAAGATTGTCCACTAATATCCAGATGACATAATCAATACTAGGCTCTTTCGAAATCTTTGCCAATGTTAAGCCAAAACTCTTCAATTTAGCCTCAGGCATATTGTTTTACAGAAGGGCAGAAAGCAGCCACATTCCTCACTAWACTATCACAAGAACAATTTCTAGGCCACATACTGATATTATTCTCCTTGGAAGGTTCTTGAGCCGAATCACCTTCAGCCCACTGTCTTCTATGCTTCTCCTAGTATGGTCCATTAATCTCCCAATTAAAACATTCCACTGCTTTCCTAATTCAAAGCCCATAGTTCACATCCTGCCTGTAAGCAGCATGGCCAGGCCTATCATAGTAATAGCTCGCTGCTTATACCACCTCTGTCCTAGTCAGCGTTCTATTGCTGGGAATAGACACCACGACTGTAGCAATTCTTATAAAGAAACAGTTAACTGAGACTTGCTTATAGTTTCAGAGGTTTTAGTTCATGTCATCATGGAGGGAAGATGTAGTCTGTGGGTAGACACTGTGGTGAAGTGCCTTGGGAGTTCTACATCTGTATTCATAAGTGGCATGAAGAGAGAGAAACTGAGCCTTGGTTGAGCATTTGACGCTTAAAGGCCACCCCTCATGACACACTGCCTCCAACAAGGCCACACCTCCGAATCCCTGCACCACTACCTAATGACCATGCATTAGCATGTATGAGGCTATGAGGAGTATTCTTTTTCAAACTACCACCCTGTCCTCTATCGCCCTCTGTCAACTGACAACACTTGCTTCTCTCCTTATCATTTGACACTAAATATTTTCATAATTTATGTTTGATAAGTGTAAGACCATGATGAACTCCCGGGGGACAACAAACTTTTACTAACTTTTAAAATTTGTTCTACTCTACCAGAGCCTGCAGTATTATCTCACAGTATAGATGCTGGGTATTTATTTAGTGAACAAATAACATGATAATGAAGTAAAATGTACAAGTCCTCATAAAAATGAAGCCAGAATAACTTCATTAATCATATTGTTCTTTAAAACGTGTAAATGTGACTCTTTGGTGAATTGTGATTATGTCTATGATGAAATAGCCTACCCAAACTCCTGATTCAGACACCAGTGGCAACTTATAAAAAGAAGGCATTTATTGGGGCTTTCTTATAGGTTCAGAAGGTTAGCTTCTGGCCATCATGGTGGGAGCAGGAAGGCAGGTAGCAGTCATGGCATTAGGGCAGTGACCGAGAGTTTCCATGCATTCTTTCTGTAAGTGCTGGCTGCCATGTTCATAGTGTCTCTTCACAGCAATGGAGCGTTGATGAAGACACTTGCTTTTCTTTGGTTTGTGTGGAGCTGGATATTTATTTTAATATTATTTATTAAATATTAATATTTAATGTTAATTGATTTGCTTTTTGGCTGTWCGTTTCATTATGGATTYCTTCATCTATATTCTGGAAGAACGTGGAAACAGGATTTATGAAGACTTTAGTGGTTCCATTGAAACCTCTTCTGGCACGTCTGAAGACTGCTACAATGTACTTTCATATAATGAAAATAAATAAATCTTTAGAAAACAATGGTGACCATCATAACATCTTCCCTTGTGACCTAGAGGGTTACTTCTCATGGGCTTTTGCACAGTTACCATGGAGACTATTGCAATTAAATAAACTCTTTTATGGTACAGTCTGTGAGATCCGWAGCATTCAATCACAACTTTATAAACTGTCACATAGGTTCCATGAATGGGAGTTAAATGACAATTTATTTCTTTTGAGAAGTTGTACAATTAAGGGTATACAAAATTAGAATTATTAAAAAATAGTAACATTTGTATTCAATTGGGAAACATCTTCATAGAAAAGAGAATTTTCTGATGGTTTAATAGGTCTTCTGTCCTACACAATCCTACATGATCATTTCTAGCAGTTAATAGACCATCTCTCTGAAGAGTCTCAGTCTGTCCTCCGGCAAGCACATCAGAATGTAAAGTTTTACTCAGTAAGCACATGACACAGACAACTTGGAGTTTCCTTGTGTCTCTGAGTCTCTCTTAAGTATATACTCTTTCCTCAGGCTTCTACCTAAGGAATTTTAGTCAGGACCCCTGACTGGTTCATCCCCTTGTTGAAAACACAGTAAACTGTATTTAAGCCAATTATAGGTCATCTCCACCTCCTTACAGAATTGTCTGGCCCTTGTTTCACCAATGGGATGTGCTGTGTTGTCTAACTYGCCATATCATAGTATACTGTCTGGTATCACACTACTTTTCTTGAATGTCTTATTGTATCATTAAAGTTTCTGGTAGATCCACTCTAAAATCTTTTTTTTTTTTTTTACTATCCTGCCACCCTGTAGCTACTGAAATAACATTCTACCATAGATAATTTTCCACAGACATTTGATAATATCTAGAGACAGTTTCAGTTGTCTAATTGGTAGCCGAGCTGGAGTGGTGGCATGTGCTCTTATATATAACCCCAGCTCTTAGGCAGCTGAGGCTGCAGATCATGAGTTCAAAGCCAGTCTGAGATACTTAGTGAGTGTGAGGTCAACCCAACTGCATCTAAGAAAGTGGTGTGAATAGGTAGGTGATGGGTGGACACTATGAAAGTTTTGRTCCTTCTGTAATTCATTGGGCAGCAGCTAAAAAAAGAATCATGTGCCCCAAAGGTCAAGCATGCTAAAGTTGAAAAACCTGGAGTTCGTAATTTAGAGCCAGCTGAACACCCACCTTCACCAGTTCACTGCGGACTTGTGTAGTTCAGCAACATTGGGCATCTTTCTTAATCCCTCTTCCTCTGCCTCCTTTTAAAGACCTAGTCTCTCCCTGAACCTCAAGCTTACTACTTAGCTATACTGGGCGAGCAGAGAGCCACCAGGATCTGCTGGTCTCTGCATCCCATTGCTAAGACAATGCATGTACGTGCTGTTATAACTAACTTTTAACATGAGTGCTATGGATCCCAATTTCTGGTTCCCAATGAATGGGAACCATATTCCTTTGACAATCAGATTATTTAAACGATGCGCCCCAAGAAATGGATATTTCTTTAGGAGTCCATGCTGGGGGAAGAAAAAGGCTGAAGCTGTGTCCAGCCACATGGGGCGCTTGTGCCTAGAAAGGGATTTGCAACTTGTCAGACCACTTTGCAGCTGAGACTGGAGCTGAAGCAGTGATGGGTAGGCAAGACCTTCCCTTCCCCAGCATTGCTTAGCTGTGGATAACTCAGCCTAAACTTCTCTGCCTCTGGGAGCTTGAAGCTGGACTTGGGGAAGCCACTACACTGCTTTGTGTCTCTTCCTGAATAAATATGTTGAAATAAGTGCTTAGTCAGTTACAGYCTGATTCTCATCTAGGGTGACACGAAGAAGAAAACCTTGCAAATATGTGCTTGTGGGGAGAAGAGGGTAATGGAGATGTAATCCCAGCACAGGGGTATGGAGACAGAAAGAGAGACAGTTTGAAAACAAAAAGGTAGCTGCTTTAAGCATGTCTTTAATGAACTGAATTGTAACTTTGGTAGAAACGTGTACAAAACCAAAACAAAAATAAAGAACATTTGAAAGCAAATAATAACTCCAACTCTAACTCTTAGGAAATTTGGTTTCTACAGTATTTCTTGCCAAGATGTTTTATGAGCATATGCACCTGACAGGATGTAAAACACCTTACACGTTTGGCTCTGGTTTCCACATTCTGTTTTTATTGTACCATGCCTCTTCACTTTATGTCCTTATACTTGTAAATTATATTTGAAAAGTATAATCTTGATTAACTGAATTATTATAGTGTTTGGTTGCAGGTTCTTATCCTTTCTCTAGAGATTGGGACCATGTCTCAGGCTTCTGATTCATTGTTTTATATATGTAGAAAGTGCTTGGCTAAAATCATGGAGAATAAACTTATTAATCTTCCTTTCAGATTGACTCCAGATGGCTGAGTTGTTTTCCAGGTAAGTCATGTGCTCAGCAGCTCAGGTGAGCACAGCCCACAGTATGTGCTGATCATCTCTGACTATGTTGACTTGGAAAACCTTCATTCCTTCGTGCTTCTGAAGTATCATTGGCTCCCCAGTGCCACTCTCCTAAGATGACAACAGCTGTGCTGTCTGTTTATTACTTTGTCCTATTCCTCCCTCCTCACCCACAAGCCATGGGGTAAGACTTTGTCCTTGTCTACACACACACACACACACACACACACACACACACACACACACACACATCCATATGAATACACATATGTAAATATGCAGTTATATTCTTTACCATTTTATTTTTTCTTTAAATTATAAATGACTATAATTAAAGATTGATTATAATTAAAAATTCCTAGACTTTTACTTCAGTTACTAAATTATACATTCTTCTTATGTCTGCATAATACTATGCTGAATAAAGATTCATATTTACCTTATCCAAACTAATAATTTCTCATTAGCCTTAATATTTCCTTGTTTTTCTTCAGAAAATTTCCAAACATCCAAAAATACATGTGCAGAATATTGTTTACAATTTGGTGAGCTTAAAAATCRCTTTGTTTCCTTCTCAGTATTTGTATTTCCTCCTTCATTGCTCTTCACTTGCTCAGTTGTTCCGTAGCATTTTGTCGTTTGCTTTGTGTAGATTCTACACAGCAAAAACTGCCCTTTTCTGATTGTCTTGCAGTCTTCCTTTGCATTGTGTGTGGAAGAACAGGAATGCTGGGCAGGCATTCTACCACTGTGCTGTGCCTCCAGACCCCGAGCAGCTAGTTTTATATTTTCAATTTTATTTATTTTTAGTTGGTGCATAATGGTTGTACGCATTCATTGTACATATAGTAAAATGACTTGTTATATAACTTTTAACTATGTATATGTGTATATGTATGTTTGTGCATGTGACTACAAGTGCCCATGGAAGCAAGGGATATCAGATCTCTGGAGCTGGAGTTACAGGCAGTTGTGAGCCTTGGGAGCCACTGGATCTGATTGCTGGGAATTGAACTCAGGCCTTCTGTAAGCRCATGTTATCATCACTGATCCATCTCTCCAGCCTTTATTTTGCTACATTGTATAATGCTATTATCCCATTCTTTGCTAATTTCCATGAGAAACAGCTACACTGATAATTATTTTAAAGTCAAGGCATTACATGTTTGAAGTAAATGTACCAAATTCATACTACCACTAGAAGTGGTATACTTTGTTTCTTTTTAAAGAAAATCAAGTTAATCAGATTTATTGTTTTCAGCCACTAGTGATTTGGCTGCTTGGATTCAAATTTCCATCATACAGAAAGCTTTATACCTGTTACATCGAAGTGCCACAGATTTTTTTCTGTTACCTACATCGTCCCATGGTAGCTATATGCCTGTTCTCCATAATAAGCTTTTANCGTCTTTTTCCAGATGGTGCTAGCTAGTAGTTTGGATTTAGTAGCAGTTTTTATAACTTTCAGCTTACCACTGAAATGTCGGAACCCATGAGAATAAAACAACTTCTATTTTAAGTTTCAGATTCATTTACTCTGATCTCTCAACCAGAAAAACAGGCTCTAAGGCCCCTTTTCTTCTGAATATATTTAACTTTCAGCTCACCACTACCTTTTCAGTTTATTAAAGGCTCGAGTGTTCCAGTATCTCCTCTCTTTGTTCACTTACTGACATTTATTGAACATGTGCCACGAGCAGGAGGCTGTCCCCAGTGTTAACAAACTGACCTTTGCGGCAGTGTAAAACTAGAGTAAAAGAAACCACATTAAAAAAATCACATTTTTCCAAGACCAGGTCTTTAGCTGATGCAAAGACTCACCTCATTTTTAACCAGTTCAAGAAATCTGAGCACAAAGCAGTGCAGATTAACTTGCTCCAAGGAAATTAGTAAACTTGCCTTGGTGCTGGCTCTTAAGCTGGCGCTACATTTTATGATCCTCGGGTGGCTTCGAAATGCCTGAAAAAACTCACTGGAAATTCTTAGCTTCACTCTTCTTCACAGGTCAATCCTGCTGCTTTCAGACATGGTCTGTCTTCCTGTACAGTTTTCCTGGTCCGGCAACGAGCTGAATATCTTACTGTTGTTTGTGCCTCGTTCCAACAGAGAACTTACTCTGTGGCAGTTGTCTCACAAGGATAGTTCAGAGTGAATGCTGAGCTGTTTGATTATCTGTAGTCTGCATAAAGATTATTGCTAAGATGTTATTTCTATAGAAATCCACTGTAATTCAGTAAGAGGTTTATGTATACCTTCAAATGGTCATAAAAGTAGCACATGGATTTACAAAATTACTGAATTTTTCAAGTYAATGTCATTTAAAAGTAATTTAGGGACCAAATAGTAAGGTTTTAGAGAAYATTTCATTWTTTATTTGGCTGCCTGGAYGGACTCTGTTTTGGGCAAAGGAGACTTGCATGTAGACTTTGGTAGGTGAGAAGACACTTGGCCTTGGCCTGTTAGGATCCATAGCCTAGCATTGCTGCGATGGGCCTCTCGGGCTCCTYTGTGACCAGGAYGGCTGGTCTCAGAGACAGGGAAGAACTCCATTATTTTCACAGAAGATCCATAAATCCTGCTGTCTTTAATTTTGGGTCATTTGTTTCAACTGGAATTATCCAGTGGTAATTAGATTTCATGGTGTGGATTCATAAACCCATAACTGGGCTAGGAAATAATATATGAGATACTAGGATATGCCAAACTTTAACCAAAGGACTGCTACCTGCAGGTTGGAGGTTAATGTTTTTGTTCATTTGTTTGTTTCTTAAAGAGGTAAGTTTTTAGTTTGTCAATTTTTYTCATGGTATGAGTTAAATTCTCAACCATCTATAATCAATCTATAATCTATTTTTCAGAGATTAGAACAATGGATCATATTGTAACTTACTCAGTCTCAGTGACACAGCATGAGTTTTGGGTTTTTACCGAGTTCTGTCTTCATGCAGATACAGTTTTTTGGT
>BDUI01020006.1:27136-38716 GCA_002335545.1 Apodemus speciosus
TTCCAACTTCATGTGGGTCCTGAGGTTCTCAGACTTCACAGCAAGCATTTTAACGCTGAATCATCTCAAGGGTCCCTATAATGGCCATCTTAATTTAACTAACACCAGGGGCTCCCTTTTGTGCACATTTTCACCCTCACTTCCTTTCTTCTGTCTTTAGATGAGAACTAAAAAACCTGAATGAAAATGTTGACATATATCCCARTTAACCATGGCAAAACATAAATAATAAGTTCTGTACTTGTCAAAATTTCAGCTTTTAAAGTGTGTAAGAATTCTTGAAGGACTATTTATTCTTTCCAGTCCATAAACTTGATTTACTAAGAGCCTGTTAAATCTTGTGCACTAATGCAGTGGTTTAGATTCTTGATCAGGATGCAGCCCGTGCCTTTCTCCTTCAGTTTAATGAATTTTCATTCTCATCATACGCCAGCAGTTATTGAGTAATGTTCTAAGGGAAAACACTTTAAAAGTCCCTGTGCCAGCTTGCTTTTTTTTTCTGGTGCTGGAAACCTTATGTGATGTCTGGGTCTGTCCATGTCTTAGGCCTCTAGGGTCGTCATCAGCTTTTAGAACACTACAATGAGGTATCCTGGTGGAGATATGAATTATGCATGATTGTATGAGGAGGAGACTTCTCTTTTAGCTGCTCAAATGTTGAGTCTARATACTCACACAAATGTAGAATCAAATAATTAACCCTTAACAYGTGGGATTCTGTGTTTCTAAAGCTAAATTYATTTTTACAAGGGATGTTTAATATAATATAGTATGCAATGTTCTCTTTCACAGACTCATGGGAGATCTTTGCATTTCTRTGCTGGAATTARGGAGTCTTCTCCAGTACAATTGGTTTCTTTTTTTCAGATAGACTTTGTTTCTTACATGAAACCCTGTCTTATCCTGTAGGGGACAATAGGGATACCTTTACATTATGTTGCCTTGGACATGATTTTGTAAACACTGCTTCTTGTTGTTGTTGTTGTTTTCGGGATGGCAATCATCAAAACAAGATAAGAACTAAAAAAAAAAGAACTTACAAAAGTACCAGAATAAACAGCGTCCTGCCTGTAGCATCTCATGAGACTATCACACGAGTTTGGACAAAGGAACAGTGTCTATAGCTGTAAGCCTGAGAACATAAAGAATGTATGCTGGGCTTTGTGCTTAAGAGATGTATGTGTATTATGCAACATTTTCTGCTCATAGATCCATTCTGGTGGTCAAGGTTTTGGGAAATGTTACTTGCTTTAATGAATGAATTTTAATTATATAGGTAATTTGCTAGTATGGGTTTTTCATGTTTCCATGTTGAATTCCTGTCCGGTACATGATTAAGTTTCTTGAGGTACAAGTGTTTTTGTCTGTGGTTCTTCTGGTCCTATCTAATCAAAATAGCATAATTTGAAGTTCTGGTCTCATCTTCATGATAGTTCATAAGATTAAAATTGGTTATTTTTCCCAAAAAACATATTGAAGGATGCTATTTTGGAATTTACTTATTATTTAGATAGATTTTTATTAAGTACAAAACCACAGTGTTTTCTGTGATCCTCCATTCTGCTGTTTTTAGGCACTAAGACCAAGTGCTTAGGGTATGTCACTGCCCTTCCAAACACTGACACAGGTTCAGTCACTTACTTGCCACGGTAACTTTGTGACACACAGGAAGTATTATCATTTTCCTCAGTGATGAAACCGAAGCCTAGAACATACAAGTAGTTTCTTAAAAGCCAGACATCTGGAAAATGCTAGAGTTGGAACCTGTTTCTAGTTCAGCCCTGGAACCACATGCTGTCTGTCATGTAAACATATGTACCCTGTTGCCATGTCTATGTTGATGAATGTGTTTGGCATTGAGTGAATATTGTGTGAGTGTCAAGTCAACAAAAGAGCTTAAGAGAGAATAAATAGTGTTCATGTCTGACCTGACATAGAAGTGGTGGTTCATGGGATGAGGTGTCTGCCATTAATGGATGACTCTGTCAGTGACAGTGGGAAGAGCCCCGAAGCTGAGTCTGACTTTATGACTGCTTGATCAAAGTTAAATTCTGCTTATGGGGAGAAAGTGGTGTGGTTCTTCTTTGGCCTCATATACATGTAAATTGCAAATGTAGAATTAGGTAACAGGTCCTAATTTGTGAAGTTCTACATCTATAGAAATTCAGTTTATACATGAACTTAATGGTCCAAATTTTCAATCAACACAGAACAGCTTTACCAGATGGTATTTGCTGAAGCTGGACTTAGCTGATGGTGGCAGTATAATACTACTCGTGTGTGTCGTTCTTCTGAAATCAACAGAAGGCATGTCATGATGTTGTCCCTATATAATCTTCCTTGACCCCTCTCTCTCTGCTCTGTCTATCTAGACAACCCAGAACCTTTGATCAGAAGGTAGCTGAGATACAACTTGTCTGATTGCTTGTTCTTCATTTAGTAAATACTTAAATATTCTGTGGCTCTGTGTTAGGAGAAGATGATCATGATAGCACATGTAGACACATGTATACACTACACACACAAACACACACATTCGAATATACTTTAGATCAGCATTGACATTAACTGTCTTACAAGAAGCAGTTGTTTTCCTTTTACAGCCAAGGGCAACTAGGACTCATAGCACATTTAAGAGCTGCCAATGTTAGCTGGTAAAGCCACACTTTGGAATAACAAATGGAACCTGAAGGTGAGGGATATTTGGACCATTTAACCTGTTAAGTTCTTTGGTTCCAATTAGCTTTTCCAGCGTGCACTTTGTAGCCTTCTTAGGTGGTAGATCATAGGGACATGAACTTTCTTCCATAGGAAGAAAAGAATCTGAATCTAATTGGTACAAAAAAGTGGTTCCATTGAGTTTTCTTTTTATTAGTGTCAAGGAGAAATAATAATGATGATAATACACTCATCTTCCTGAAATATGGAGGAAAAAAAAAAACAGTCTTCAGACATTAAATAAAAACAGAATAAAGAGATGCCCTGCTCTTAAGCTCCGAGGCAAATGTCCTGTGTAGTTAGCATCACAGCATCAGTCAGCACAATTTATCCTCCCTTTATTTTTTTCCACCACTTCTGCTTCTGTAAGGGTGCCAAATAATTCCTCCATGACTCTTCTGAAGATAGCAGGAGAAAGGCCACCAGAGTAAGAAATGGTGATCTGGACTAGGTGAGACACAAAGGATGCTGAGGAATTTTGGTAATTGCCTTCCTGCTAAGACTCACTCTTTCTCCACCGAACTAAAGCCTCGTTCGAATGTATGGAATAATAACTATTTTCTGGAATTTAAGAGGAAAATTTTCACGTACAGGACTCCGTTTTAGTCCCTGGCATAGTCTAGCTGATAGACAAATACTGACATCAGTTTTCTCTCCTAGAAGCAGTTTATAGAAACAACAAAAGAACATGACAACCAGGCTTGAAGGGATTTTTGAAAGAAAATAAGAATGTTGAATGTATATTAATGTATACTTGTAAAATTTCACATGTGCAGAGATACCATTATCACAGGATCCTCCTGCTCCATGACTGGGAAGGTTGGATCATAGCCTCAGCCTCAGGTCCTCTGCAGACCCGTGCTGTCAGATTCCAGAGACTTCTTTTCCATGAAGCACCAAGGAAGCAGATGGTGTGGAAAATTCTGAGGCTAGGAATTACTGAATTCCAATTTTATGATAATAACTCAGATATTTTAGGAATATACAATTTTTTTAAAAAGCATATATAGAGGTGAACAGGCTATGTTTGATGACTATATATTTTTTTACAACATTTATCGCCACATACAGTTTTACAATCTGCTTTTCTTTTGCATGAAGGAAAAGCATAAATGGAACAATGAAGGAACAATTGGCTTCACTTCAAATAATTTACATAAAAGTTATCAATCCTGGAGGCTGCTCTCAGGATTCTCTTTAAATCGTTTGTTTCATAAATCCTCCAACAATTTGAGGAATTAAATTATAGCAGTATTTTCTTCTAATTTATTAATAAGTAGGTTTCTTAACCTCTTCTATGATATAAGTCATCATAAAAAAGTCATGGTAATTTCTTATATTCTGGCTTCCTTCGTGTGAAAATTCTCTTAGAACTCAAACTTAGCCTTTTACTTATGACTATGTTATATTTCCTTCATAATGCATTCTCATTGCAGTAGATTTCTAACTATTGGTGCGCACCTTATTGATTTGGATGGTAGTACACACCTTTAATCCCAGCACTAAAACCGCAGAGGCAGTCAGAACCCTGGAAGTTCAAGTCCACCCTGGTTCTTGTAGCAAGTTCCAGGCCAGGGCTACACAGTGATACCCCTTTTCAAAGTAAAACAGCAACAACCTCCCCTCCCCAAACCAATCGGCCAACCATCTAACCAACAAAACCGGAAGTACTTGTTTAGGTGGCATTGGGACCGTGCTAACAGTACTGCCTTTGCATTGACAGAATCATGCAGACGTTTGTTTCTCAGCAGTGGAAACAGAGCAAAGAAAAGTCCAATTGCCAGCACGGTAAGAAGCTGTCAGAGAAGAAGGTGAAGTCTCCTCTGCATTTGTTTTCTACCCTGCGCAGGTTGGTAACAGGCGTCTTCATCCTTGTGTCCGTGCTGAGCCCCCATAGAGTCCGTCTTCACCTAGTTTAAAAGTATTCTTTCTTTCTGTCTACTTATTTTCTTTATGACTTCATAAGAAAAGACTGAGTTACAGGTATCCCATCTAAAACATAGATGGGCATTTGTCTCTGTTAGTTGATATTGGAAAATGTACTAAAATTAAATTTTGTTTTAAGATAGAGATTTCTCCAAAAGTTAGTTCTCTCTGGGGTTCTGGTATAGGTCAGAGAGAGAAGCCAGGCTGCAGTCTTCTTTCTTGTGCTTATTAGCAAAGATGTGGCTTAATTCCCGTGACCCATTCTACAATCAGAGCAGGGAGGCGGTTAATGGGGTGGCCAACATTGGTCCAGTGGTTGAGCTGGGGCCCTAAGGTTAGGTCTGCCATTTCCCCTGTGTTAATTGTCGCTCATCTCCAAGGTCGCCCAGCTATCCTCCCCCTGGTTGTGGCAAAAGCAAATCCAAACTGAAACCCGAACAAGACGGCATCTCCAAAACACACAAGCTGCTACGGAGGACTTGCTCTAGTACTGTCAAAGCCGATGATATGTGTGCCAAGTCGCACAGGACCTTCGGGCGCTCGCTGTCCAGCGACCCCAGGGCCGAGCAAGCGATGTCCACCATTAAATCGCACAAACTTTTGGGCCGGCCCTGCCCCGCAGCGGGCAAGCAGGAGGACTGCCTCACACTGAAGTCCCATAAGTTATTGACTCGATCTTGTTCTGGAGACCCACGATGTGAGCACAACACCAACTTGAAGCCCCACAAACTGCTAAGCAGATCTTACTCCAGTAATCTCAGAATGGAAGAGTTATACGGGCTGAAAAATCACAAATTGCTCAGCAAGTCTTACTCCAGTGCCCCCAAGTCATCGAAAACGGAGCATTTCAAGGAACCCAACGCAGAGGGCAGGAGGCTCTCGCTTACCTCAGGGCTTATCGGTATTTTAACACCATCATCGTCTTCTTCCCAGCCTCCTGTGCGTAAACACTTTCATCTTGCCGTCTTAGATGTAGTTAAGGGGCAAGAGATTTGTTCTCATTTTCTTATAAGTCCTGGGAGAGGAAAGAAGCAAGACACATGTTATTTGTTTTGTTTTTAAACTTGCTGTGTTTTTCCTTTGGAAATATTATTTTTGTGTACCCAGTATTTTACAGCTGGCCCAGAACAGTTAGTGCATGGGTTTTGAAAAAAAAATGTAATTACTGATTTTCATTTCAGTTCATATAACTATCATTGAATACTACTAAAAATCGAAGGAAGTCAATTAGATTTACAAAGCTTTTCATCCTTATTAGGTAGGTTATTTAGTCTTCTCACCTCACGAGTGGTGGAGGACGCTTGGCTTATGATTAAGAATAATATTCTAGTTATATATTAGAAAATTTTGCCTGTGAACACTGTGATCAGTGATGGAGTCCAAGAGTCTCCCATGAAGTTTTTCTTGATGTCCATTCTGTGCTAACGCAGTTTTGGGGGCAACGTGGCTTCAGTGGATGTATGGTTGGTACTGACTATAAGTCAGCCTTACACAAAATTGACCTCTCCAGTGATTAGCATTATAGCCAACTCCCGACGGACTTACATTATGTAGTTACGTAATAATGGCCAATGAAAGTTTTGCTTGCTTCTTTAAATACGCGTATGTTGTGTCAGTTTAAGGATTCCTAGGGATACGCCCAGTCATATGTAAGTTGACAAAAATAAGAGACTGCTTTTAGGACGTCTTTCATACGTAGACTTTCCCCTACAACCGAATCACTGCTACTACTGTAAAACTATACTTGTTTTTAGGAAACCTTGACAATCCTTAGAATTTTATATGAATTTTATTTTAAAAGCCCACTTAAAGGTATGCCTTAACAACATGGAGAAAGTTGTGTCAATCAAGTACATAAGGAATGTTTCCCTCAGTAATCTCACAAAGAAAGATAACTTCAGATAGTTTGTAAAAGAAAATGCATATATATTTCCATGTTCTTAGTCCTGTAGGAGATTGAATACTGGAACCTTTGCTAGCAGCGTTATAATTTTCCTTAAAAGAATCCTTGCAGGTGATAAGATTTAAATATTCTAATGAGGGTAATTTTTTTTTTTTTTTTGGTCAGCAATAGAATAACTTCCTTTTCATGTAATAATGACAGCCATTTATACTAAAAGATGAGAAATTAAGAATATCATTTTGTTTAGGCAAAGTTGCAGATTATGCAACTATGACAGAATTAGTAAAGAAATTCAACATTTTGATATTATAATATCTGACAATACTAATGTGGCCTTCTGCATCCATTTCTGAAGATTGTAAGAACTTCACTCGCTACATTTTTCCCAATGAAAAATTACCTTTTTTTTTTTTAAACTTTGCTTTTTGTAGACAAATGGTGCAAAATGCATTCCAATCCGAGACCGCGGCTTCCTGGTGCAGGTATGAGTTAAGACATGTATTGTTGGGAACACTGAGTCCCTGCTGGGAGCACACATCACTCGAGAACCACACTTGCTTATATCTTTGTATTGTTTTATCAGACCATTGAGTTTGCTGAACAGCGGATCCCCGTCCTGAATGAATACTGTGTGGTGTGTGATGAACCACATGTGTTTCAAAATGGCCCCATGCTCAGGGTAAGTTCCCATTGACTGCACTTCCACATGAAAGTGTTATACAAGCGAAAGCATTCCAATATAAACATAAATAAGCAAGTAAATGCGTTTAGAATAAGTACTCCCCAGGGCAAATTATTTAATGTATTTTAAGTGCTATCATTTACATGGAAAGGAGTTAATATGACTTCTGGAGGCATCTGTGAAAGAGTAAGTAATTTCCTATTAAGATTGTGTTCCCTATGTTTTATCTGTTTCTGTTTATTTCTATATTAGCAATAAGTCTCATAAACTGTATATTCATATGCTTATTTAATAACACATGGCTTCTGGGAACAGCCTTTTATAAGGCTAGACAACTAGGGTACTTTAGTGTGTTTGTTCAAAACCACACAAATTAAGATAGTATGCAAAGAGGTTCCATGCAAATTCCACACAAGTACACAGTAGTGCTGGGAAAGTCAGAAGTAAGTCCCAACCACCAATTCAGTAACAATGTTGTCAGGTCACCTGAGATAGATGGAAAAGAAAATCAACAGGTGTGCATGCTTTGGAAGAGGAGTTGTTCAAATTAAAAACTGACACTGTTTTTTTTTTCCAATAATAACTTTATAAATTTTAATCAATGAAAGTTGAAAAAAAGCTCAGCTTTTAAATTGAAGGTTACATAGTCCTTGGGGTGGTTTGAATGAGAACTATTCTGTGTAGGCTCCTGCATTTGAATGCTTGGTCTCCAGTTGGTGGTACTGCTGTTTGGGGTTGTTAGGGGAGCGGGGGTGGGGGGGGTGGGGTGGGGGTGGGGGAGGAGAGATTGCTGGAGGAACCTCAACACTAGGAGCTTTGTGGATTTGTAACTTCTGCCATCCGCACTGCTTTCTCTCTCTGCTTCCTGTGTTGGGTTGAGATGTGATCTCTTGTCCCCCTACTTTAACCCCGCTGCCATGGCCTGCCCACCCTCCTAGTCCTCTGGAGTCTTAAGCCAAAATAACAGCTTTCTTTTGTAAGCTTTTCAGCATGGTATCTCATCACAGCAACAAGAAAGTAACTAACACAATATTCAAGTCACTAAAGTGCATAGTTAAGTGACTTTTAATATAATCATGATTATAATCACTGTGGATAATTCCAGAACATTCCCACCTCTTAAAGAACCCCACAGTACTAACAGTCTTTGCCCTCTCTTGCCATCCTGGTGTCCGGCAACCACTGACCTATCCCTTTTTCTGTGGACACATTCAAGTTTCATTCTTGTAGCATGAATCAGTACTCTGTTCCCTTTTCATCATTCAATACTCTGCTTAATGGGTGGACATACCTCATAGGTTTAGTGGTGCATTAGTTGGTGGAATCTCCAGGACCTACATTTATTCTCTTTCCCTCTGAGGAATGGCTGAGTGGTTTGCATAGTGTCTACACCCTTCTCACTATCAGCATTATGACAGTTCCACTTTCTCTACATCCACATTACTTCTTTATTTTTTTTCTTCAAAAAATTATGTGAGTACATATGTGAGTGTGTGTACATATATGTGATTCTATCTCTCTAGTTTCGGTAGCATAATGCATGATTATTTTCAGAATATTCTCTTGTGTTTATTGTCCATTTATATATCTTTAGAGAAATGTCTGTTCCAAACCTTTTCTTATTTTTGTATATTACTTTAATTTTTATTACTGAATGGTAAATATTCTTTATTCTGAGTACTATATCTTTATTATTAGATCCTTAACACTCAAATGATAAAGACTTTTTTGTGTGAGTTTTCTTTCCATTTTCTTGATATTGACTTTGATCCTCTCCAGGACCAGGTTCTGAGGATCTGAAATCAAAGTAGTGTGAATTAGCTTTGTTCTCCATTTACAAGTTTGCTTTGGCTATTTTTCTGGACTCCCATGTTTTGCTCTATCCTTCCTGTGGCCACCTTGTCTACTTTTGCAAATGAAAGCAGTTGGAATTTGTAAATATTTGCACTTAATCTGCACATCGGTTTGGGAGTTATTGTCATTAGCTATATACTAAATATTTGTCTTCTCTCCTCCCAAGTCAATATACTTGAATCCCAGTGTCCATATGATGTCACCAGGACTGTGAGGCAGAGATGTGACTGCGTTGTGTGTTAGATCAGCTACACCAGGTGGCCAAGAGCTCCCTTCCTCCTCTAGCAAATGGGACAGAGTGGCATCTGTCACTGGCCTTTATCTTGTACTACACCTGACACCAACAGTGGTCCCTCTCCAGACACTGAGCCCATTGGCTTTCTAGCTCGCAAACTATGAGAAATAGGTTTTTGTTTTTAATGGCAGTCTGCATGGACTGACACAGTTGTATGTTGATTTTTCCAAAGCGTGGACTGAGTATATCTTTAACTTACTCAGATCTTTTAAATTTTCTTTCAATGCTGTTTTAAACTTTTTAGCATATAAGTTCTATATTTCTTTGAATAATTTTTATGTAAATAGATTTTCTATTTCACTTGCAGGTGGTTCTTGTTTGTATAAAGGAATACAAATGATAGTTTTAGATTATTTTTGAATTCTGTATGTTTGCTGACTTTCTTTATTAGTTTTAATAAGTGAGTGTTGGTTCCTTTCAATGGCTTTCCCTAGAAGATTTTTTAGGTTCTTTTTCCTGTTGCTATGATACTTAAGGGAAATTGGAGCTCGAGCTCATGGGTTCAGAGATACCCAGCATAGAAAGAGAGGTGACTTATCTGGCTCATCGATTGGCAGGTGCTAGGCCATGACTAGTTGGTTATATTACGTTGACATATGGTGGGGCAGCATCTGACAAGAGGCATATGAGACAGCAGAACTGCATACCCCTGCCCCAGGATCAAGAGATAACAGAGTAGCTGGGACCCCTCAATGCCTCTTAAGCACACATACCTGTGACCCAGTGCACATCAGGTCCCACTTCTTCAAGCTCCCACCATCGCTCTAGGGATCGAGGCTTTAACACACAACTCTTGGGGCAGCACTCAAATCTAAGCTACTTCAGTCTCTTTGGAGACAGGATTCTTGGCTGTGTGGGTTAGAAATGTACATGGCAGGGTCTTCATTTTGTTCACACTTTCCCTCCTTCCATTTTTCATTTCATCTGTTTTTCTAATTATTACTGAAGACTATATCATTGAGCTGTCCATTTATACCTATGGGTTTTTTTTTAACTGTTTGTTTACCTCATTACTTGGAGGAGTGTGTTGTTCTACATGTTTACACAATTATATTACATGTTCGTATACATTGTATGTTTTCTCTATTAGCAGTTATTACCTTTAAGCATGTTTTAGCTCATGTTATTCTAGTCTCCCCAAGCTCTTCCCCCCTCTCCAACCTCCTTCCTACCTACTAATGAAAAAAGTGCTGGTTTCCTATTCATGTTTTGTATGTATCATATCTATTCCTGTTCCTCTTTTTTTTTATACCAGTCGTGTATGTGTGTGTGTGTGTGTGTGTGTGTGTGTGTGTGTGTGTGTGTGTGTGGTGTTAAATAGCCATTTTTCTAGGATCTCATTTTAATTCCTGCCTTAAAACATTTTGACGTGTTTTCATAATGGCTATTTAGGAGATTGAAATGAACATTTAAAAATTTAAAAGTCCCTGGATGAATCCCCAGGTAGAGCAGTCTCTGCGTGCCCTTTCCAAAAGTTTTCAATACCTAAAAGGGGAAAAATGTAAAAGTCTAGTTTAGAATAAGGCCAACTTTATTTTCATAACATGAAAACGTTGTTCTCACATATCCTATAAAAATTATTTATTATTGTGTGCGTTGTTGTGATGTGGAGTCCACACATGTCCGAGCATACGTGTGGAGATCAGAGGACAACTTTGTGGAGTCAGTTCAATTGTCTTCAGTGACTTCCTGGGATAAAGATCATCATTACTGTAGGAAGCAGTGCACTGGCCAAGCTGTCTAGCTCACACTCCAAATGTCTGGTCTTCCTCCCTGATACCACTATGCGTAAAACACACTACCCCCTGTTGTATCAACACAGATTTAAAAAAATTGCTTTATGTAGTTTGCCTTTAAACTAGAAAGAAACTGATCTTTGTGTATCTTGTCTAAGGATCTTTGAGTTTTAACTTGCAGTATTCCTTCATTATTTCTGGAGGGAAGTTTACACTAAAGAAGTGCTCTCAGAGGTTTTTTTTGAGAATATTGTGTGTGTGTGTGTGTGTGTGTGTGTGTGTGTGTGTGTTTATAGGACAGTAATGTTACATATCAAATGACCTATTTACTTTTTTCCTTGTTTGATTTAAATTTCTCTTCTTTTTGATACTTTGTATTATTGCGTGCTTTTATTGTTCTTGTTTTCTGAAGACAAATTAGTATGCTGTGTGTGTGTGTGTGTGTGTGTGTGTGTGTGTGTGTGGT
>BDUI01020015.1:11750-27067 GCA_002335545.1 Apodemus speciosus
GATTGACGAGGGATAGCCACCCAGGGCAGGTGGTCCTGGGTCATAGAACAAAGCAGACTGAGCAAGCTAGAGGGAGCGAGCCAGTAAGCAGAGTTTCTCCATGAGCCTCCAGGCTCCTGGCCCTGCCTGAGTTCCCGCCTTGGCTTCCCTCAGTGATGGACTGGGATTGGGCTGTGTAAGGCAAACAAACCTTTTCCTCCCCAAGCCGTTTCTGGTCAGTGTCTTATCTCAGCAACAGAAACAGCAAAAGTCTACCTCTGTGTTCTTCCCAAGCCCCAGAACCGGCATCAACACATGCTCATGGGAGGACCGGAAGTCCAGATCRAGGGGCKCAATGTCCGATTTTAAAAGAAGTTCAGACTTCAGAGCACATGAAGCATCCCACCCACAGGGCATTGGGCTCTTCAGAAGAAAAGAACGGCGGAAATGAGACTCGTTCTTGTGACTTCTCTTGACACTCCCCCAGCTCCCGAGGGCTCCTCCTCTGCTCCCTGCCTTCCCACCCTCTCTGAATGCCAAGATATTTGCGTCTCAATAGAATAGAAGCCCCCTCCTCCGCAGCTCTCCTAAGCTCTGCCTGGCTTCCCTTCTGAATTCTCAGCTCTGCCAGGTGTCTGCGTGTGCACACGGTCTCATTATTTAGCGCTCAGAGGACACATCAAGAAGCTGGGTGTGCGTCCCTTGGCTGCACCTGGGTGTGTGGGCCTTCAGCAGACCCRTAGGGCTCCACAATAGAGCCTCCTGGTACCCAGTGACTGAGAGGAATGGCGGGCTTTCTAACAGGGCATCTAACAATGGCACACACTTGTCTCCTCCTGAGCCCTTCTGTCCCATCCCTCATCGAGTCCCATGTTTCTCCATCTACCTGACACACAAGCCAGGAGATGCTAAGCAGAGCTCTTGGGCCAAGACCACAGATGGATTCTAAGGCCCCTTGTGGATCACTGTGTGCAGAGAGCAATCCTATCCCTGCCTCTTAAGAGCACTGGCTGGCCCCAGAGCTGACATTAAAATTAATTATCGTGAGCATCAGGGATCCCTCGCGCAGCCTTATTAACTAATTCACTTGCTACAGCCAGCGTGTTCCCACACCCGGGCAGACCTGTGAGGCTCCCCACTGCCTGTTGAAAAAAGAACAAAACAGGCCAGCTTTGGTGTGTGTGGGGGGGGGGGAGCTCCTAGCTGTGAGCGTGTACAGAATGCCTTTCCAGGCGATGCCAAGTATACTCTTTTTCTTAAACAATGCTATGAATCGAACACAGGACCCCACGTGTGCTAGGCAAGTGCTCTCTCATGAGCTATGTTCCCAGCCCAAGCGCCTTCACTCCCAGGACGCCTCTAGGCCACGCTCCTCTAGACTCGTGTGCACRGTGACTGACCTGTGCACATTCTATTGTTTTGAAATGGTCTGAACCCTTGGAATATTCTTTCTACTCYTGTTWGTGGTCCTGCTGCTCCCRCCCAGTAGGTGACCTGTAAATATTTATTGGGTCAAATTGACCAGCAGAGGCTCGCATTGACGAGCCCATCTTTCTCTAGGAAGGGAAGAGAACCTCTGATAAGAAGCCCAGGTTTCCAGGCTCCTCACGCTCTGTTCTCAGGGGTTCCTTAATGCCCCACCTTGTGTGAGAGTTATCAGTCACTTAAGAACCACCCCCAGCTCTCTGAACAGCCTAGGGAGGAGGAAGAAATAGCCTTGGGTCAGAGGTGCTGAGAGCCNAGACGGCCATCTGCTGGGCAAGACCGCGTTCAAATCTTATCTATGTGGGCCTGAGGGAGGGGGATAGCTCCGGTTACTCAGGAAGAGTTATTTTGCCACGGTGTACACTTGAATCCTGTCTTGAGGTCTTGATTCCCCTGTTCAGTGGTAATAGAGACTCATTACTCCACAGAGTCCCCTTGATCTAATCCAGATGGGAGGAATGCTGGGGGAGYCCAGGGGTGTGGCACACTCCGGAGCCGAGGTCTCCTCCGGAACCATCGATGGGACTTTGTGCCCTACCCTCTGCCCCATCAAAGTTTCCCAGGATGTCCGAAGCAGCCATGGCGGGAGAGCGGACTTTGACCTAGGCTTGTTGCAACCCTGGCACCCACTTCCTGACCTCATGTCGCTGAGGGTAGGTTAGTCCCAGGTTACCCCTTCAGCTCTTCAAGAAAGATGCTCAGGTATGCGTAGAGACCTAGTCAGCCAGCTCTGGCCAGTCAGTGATGAATACAAGCCGTTGCCTGCTTCAAATGGCTTCCTCTCTCAAGAACTGCCTGCTGCCCTGCCCCCTGGTGTCCCACAGCCAGGCCCCTGGGGTCACAAAGACTCCATCTCTACAYAGGTGTGTGATCTTTGAGAAACCAGGACTGAGGAGCCCAAAAGACTGGGTTCAAATCTTGCCCGTGCTATTTCCTTACCGTGTGCAACTTTCTCAGCATCCCGGAAGTTCCCCCYGACTTCATCAGTGATGGGGGTGGGGCATGAGGATGATGCTTTGCTCACAAGTTATCCCAAGGATCAATTAAGCGATGCCAAGGCTCCAGGGAGATTGTTTGATCAATCAGATTGGACTAAGAAACGCCAAGGGGGTTAGCGACATGTGCCTTGGCGGTGTGTGTGACGTGTGTGACGGTGTTTGCGGAGATGATTAACTGAGGGTGGAACCCCCACTCCGGAAGCGAGAAGCACCATCCAGCGGGCTGTGGTCCCAGACTCCGTAAGGAGAAATGGGAAAGCCAGCTGAGCAGCAGCACTGAGGGAAACTGTTTGGGGGTCTTGCCACCCACCCCAGACACTGCTGGGTGTTCTCAGCTATGCTAGTGGAAGCAGACAGGAGGTCCCCGTCCCCGAGTGTGGCCCTACTGCCTGGGTCACCTTATGAGCCTGGCCGTAGTCCTCCCCACCTGTCTCAGCCTGGGTGGCCCACAGTGGCTGGGCACTGCTTCTTGGTTCCAATCCCTGAGGCTTAGCTCTCCCCAGGCGCTCAGGACACCTTCACGCATGGTGACGGGATCCAACCGAGAGGCAGGCGGGATGGTTGTGGCTGAAGATTTTATTACAAGYGAGCCAGCCTGGTCAGGCCAAGGCCCCTGGTGTCAGCCATCTGGTTTCAGGCTCTGAACTCGAAGTAAAGGTCCCGCCTTTGCCGCTCCTGAGTAGAAACTCTCTTCCCTGAYGGGAAGGTCTGGTAGGTCCTCACGTAGTCGGGGGATACTCTTAATAGGTTCCACTTACTCTTCTCRCTCAGAGGAGGCCTGAGGGTAACGATGGGCCAGTCAGGCAGTGCGCCCAGGGGAGGGGGAGGGGTGTTCGTCAYAACCCCCASGWGCCCACTATAGCTCTGYGGCYCTGCAGCCACTGGCAGCGTGACTTGGATTCTGGTCCTGTCTCCTGCTGGAAACAAACCCACGTGCYGGGGAACTGCTGCTACTGTTACCCTCTTGGCTTTGTTCTGAGGAGTCACTCAGCCATTACAGCAGATGCTGGCTGCTGGTGTGGTAGAGACGGTGGTGGAGGCGGCTGGTGGACGTGGTGGTGATGATGCTGGTGAAGGTGGTGGTGGTGATGGTGGTACTGTAACCCTGAAAGGCTAGAGACTCCCCGGGATACTGACCTTCCCCCAGCCACTTAAGATTAACCCTCTGTATCAGGCGTGGCACGGTCGGCAGTGCAGACTACTGGGTAATTTGGAGAAGAAAGAGATACAAGGACCTCAAGAGGGGCACATGGCAAGATGTCAGGAGACCTGTCCCCAGGAAAGGCTYAGTCTCAAGAGAAAGACAGTCAACACAAAGGCTGAGCAGGCCACAGCAAGCATAGGTCTCTTCCCAGACGGGGTCTCCAACCACCAGGCCACCCAGCCCCAGCTCCTGAGRTCTGCACTGGACTCAGTTTACTTCCTCATGCGCCAGACCCATCTATCTTACAGAGAGGCACTTTTAGAGGTAATGCCAGCAAAGTGTACCAAACTCTGTGGGAACAGTTACTGTATCTACATCTGGATGCGGAGGCTGGGCCTCTTGAGCCTCTTGAGACAGGCGGGGGTTAAAGGTTAGAAACCCAAACCTGTCTGCTGACCTCCTGAGTCCACGCCCCTCCCAGACAGAGACAGGTGGGTTGCAAAAGTGGGGTGGGGGACAGGCTTCGAGCCGGTCTCTACCCCTATACAGGTCACCTCCTTCCCGCAGCCATTAGGCCCCTGAGAATAAACTTGTGAAACCCCGGGTAGCAGGAGGGAGCGAAGGTCTTTCCTTGGGGCGGTGGGGGGAGGGGGAGAAGAGGGGGGAAGGACCTCCAATAGCCGACGCCAGAGCTGGGCTGTAAGGCCTTTCTTACATTGTTTAACCTGGCTAGTTAGACTTTTAAGAGAGTCTCAAGTCCCTGGTGCGGGACCAGGATCCCAGCACACCCCAGACAGGGTTCCACAGGAGGGGAGAGGTGAGGGTGGCAAGCTGATGACCCGCCCCCAGTCCCTGTAGTGTCCTATCCATCCACCAGAGGGCAGCAGCGGCTCCAGCTTTGGACTGGTGCGGCTTTGAGAAGGGTCTTTGCAGAGGAAGCAGCGGGCAAGTTCCCACAAGCAAAGGCTGTGAAGTAAGGCATCTGGTCAGGAAAACGCTTCCTGATCTTCCTATGCAGGTTTCTGGCATCCTCCCCCGCTTCCCAAAAGCTGCTGGACCCGGGACCCTCTGCAATGGCAGGCACCACTGRCTAGGTTAACTGTTTCTCAGGGTCTCAGCTCCAGGGCTGGAGGAGGAGGGGGAGCCCTGTGGATGTGTGTTTGCTGACAGCAGAGAGGAAGAGAGGGACACTCACAGGTCGGTGGGTAGTGGGTACCGGTCTGGCTCCTTCACAGGCAGTACAAAGTAAGGAACACGGGACACCGTGCCAGTCTTGTCTCGATAATACTCCCGCTGCTGCTGGACTGTCTACAGCTCGGCAAAGAACACAGAGCAGGTTGTTGCTGTTCCTCGATATGGCTGGCCAGGGGTGGAGCAGCCCCACCCCACCCCAGTGTTCCTGGTGGAGTCCGTCCTCCGTCTCTCGGGGACAGTGACACCACACAGCGGCTTTGATGTCGAGCGTAAATGAGACCAAGCTGCTAAGAAGTCAGAAATCCCAGCTTAACATCTGCACGCCTAAACACGGTTCACACAAGTGTGCTCTAGGCACACACATGCTTAAGTACACCCATGTCCATGYGAACACGCTCTAAGTTCGCTCCTGGAGAGGGTGTATCTGTGTGAGCCAATGTGCGGAGAAAGCCTGCCACTGACACMCKKGCAGACACACTGACATGACCCCATGGCTTCTCAGAGCCTGAGACCATCTACTCATCCTGCCCCGGGGAACTTCCTCACTCAGGACAAGTCCCCTGCGCTGACACCAGAGAGGGACCGTGTCCTTTCCCCCTAAACGGAAGGGTATTTGTGAGAGAAGACCCACAAAGACTAGGGCACCGCCTTATTCCCCAAAAGGGACAGTGGGTGGGCACGCACATGCTAAATCAGAGAYRCAAAAGCCCTGGGGTGTGTGGCTGGGTCMCCCCATCTTCACCTSTCCGTCGTGGACAGTCTGATACAGCGGGGCACACTCTCAGAGGGATGGGGGCTGAGGAGGATTGGTGGGTACAAGGAACTTCAAGAGGGCCTTTGTGTATGATTTCTCCTGGGTTTTGCTTTTGGCTTTTCCTTCACATAAGAGGCAAGCAAGTATCCAGTGTTTGCTAATTTTATGTCAACTTGATACCTCCTAGAGTCATTTGGGAAAAGGGACCCTCCATTGAGAAAATGTCCCCACCAGATCGGCCTCTGGGCCAGCCTGTGGGGGGCRTTTTCTCGGTTGCTGATTGATTTGGGAGTGACCAGGCCACTGTGAATGTGMATTTGGTAGGTGGTCCTGGATGTTGTAAGAAAGAYTGAGCAGTCATGGGGAGCAGGCTAGTAAGCAGTATTTCCCCCACAGCTTCTGATATGGTTCCTGGCTYGGGGTTCATGTCTTAAGCTCCTGTCCTGACTTCCTTTGGTGGTGGGCCATGATGTGGAGGTGTAAACCRAAGAAATCCTTTCCGCCCCRAGCTGACTTTGGCTGTGGTRTTTTATCAGAGAAATAAAAAACTCTACCACTGAGCTATAGAGTCAAAAGACTTCGGGGAGCAGAAGGAAGGGGTAGGCGACATCCCTGAAGGTTCCCCAGCTTCATGGGCTGCGAGTGAGCAAGACAGAGCTGCCGAAATCCCCAGATTATGAAAAGTCTCCTCTGCCCCTGAAACTCTGGRAAGGCAACCCCGTCTCCCGCCACACCRGCCTTCCCAGGCTGGGACAGGCAGGCAGCTCACCTTGTAAAAGTTCTTGAGCTCGGTGGTGCGCCCGTTGTCCAGGCTGGATCGGCTGTAGGTGGGCAGGTGCAGCCATCGGTCCCAGTTCTGAGAGTGGTCACTCAGCACCAGGGAGGAGTTAGGGGAGAAGATGGTGGGAAAGCGGCCGCCGCTGAGAAGCGCGTAGCTCTTCTCCAAGCCTCTATGGCGGAGGTCCTGGAAATACTTGAAGGTGGTGTTGCCATAAGAGGAGCCGAAGGAGGTAGCCACACCGGGGACGTGGCCTTTATACCTGCAGGGGCAGCGGGGAGGAGGTGGTACAACCTCATGACACCCACGGCTAATTCCCAGGCAGGCCTTTGAGGACTGAGGGTCCCTCTGGCTGAGAAAGGATTCTTAAAGAGCACCAGAATGCTTAGGTCTTTGAGGGACGGTCACACGAACTGGCCCCTATACACCTCAGAATACCCACGCATCTCTCAGGGAGCCTGCAGGACCATCAGAGGTATGTGGATCCTCTAGTTCTTCAGGGGCCAGCCAGAAGATTCTGGTACTCTGACCCTGGTCTTCTGTGCTCATCTCATTGTGGGGGGAGGGAGAGGTCGGTGGGGCTCAGCAGTGAAAGGCTGCGCAGGCTTGGTTTTCTACAGCACAAGCCTAAATCTTGTTCCTGTGAACGGAAGTTCCCTAAAGAAACTGCACTTTGAACTCAACTGTTGTCAAGGCCGAGTCGCTGATTAAACCTCAAGGACTGAGAAGTTGAATGTTGCAGGTCCTGAGCCTGACTGCATCCTGTCTTAGGCTTTCGGTATCCCCCTCGACAGCTGTGGTTTTGCCCACCTCTGTGTCTGACCTGATATCCAGTGGCTAATAGGTAAAACTCTTTGGAATGCATTAACTTAAAACCCTAATTTCTTCTAACCGAAGGCTAAGGAAGAATGTCGTCAGATAGCATGCAGGGCCTGTAACAGAGGAGACTTTGCTTCGGGCACCTACTCAATGTTCCCCCGATGTATTTTTAAAGTGTCTTGATTTGTGACTTTGTTCTGTTACTATAAAAGCTTCATCCAACTTTACCACGTTGGAACACAAAATTTGGGGTAATTTAACTCTGCATTCCAGGCCCACAGACACTCATATTTGGCTCTACAATAAACTCTCTGCTCTCCTTTGAGGTGAAAATTGTGTTRTTGGTGGCTTTTTGATTTTGCTTTTTAATTAAAAAAAATTTTTTTGAAATTTCATACATGAGTACTGAATTTACATCAGTTCTATTCCTCCATCTTCCAACTCCTCCCAGATCCCTCCCACTCCTTCTCCAGATAAGTGTAGTTTTCCGGTTGATACTCCCACGGCCACAGGAAGGTGCTTATTCACGTGACTCGGGGCCTTGGCCGTGGATGCTAAATGCCCATGAAGAATTCTTTGGATGCCAACGAGGCCCAGCAAGAGGGTCAGAAGATGTGAAAGTGAAGACTCAGTGGCCCTTCTGAGATGGGAGAGCCTTGGCTACATGGAGCTAACAAAGCAAAGATGCCCAGCAGTGTCAGACACAGACCAAAGCTTTCCAGCCAACCTAGGTACCACTCCTCCCCACTCCTCCCCACTCATCACTCCTCCCCAGCCAGCGCCTGATCCTCCCCCTTCTGTTAGCACAGAGGACATCTCTCCTCCACCCTGGAAATGTCACTTTTCATTATTTTGTACTTATACCCACTTCCATGACCATTCATTTGAGTCTCTTCATGCTTCTCCACTACAGAGAGAGAGGAAAAGAGAGAGGGAGAGGGAGAAATATAGAAACAGAGACAGACAGACAGACAGACAGACAGACAGACAGACAGACAGACAGACAGACTGCAGACATGTGTGGAGGCCAGAGGTGGCTCTTGTGCTCTTCCATTGCTCTCCACCTGACTTTCTGAGACAGGCTCTCTCACTGAATCTGGAGCTTACTTGATTAGACTTGCCGTCTAGTGAGTGTTGTTGGGCCCTCCAGACTCCCGGGGCTCACACTGCTGGTGTGTTCTACCACACTTGGATTTTTAACTTTATGTGGGTGCTAGGTAACTGAACTCATCCCCTCAAACCACCTCTGTCTTAGTCACTCACTGTTCTAAGGCTGTGAAGAGACTCCACAGCCAAGGCATCTCTTATCAAAGGAAGCATTTGAGCAGGGACTTGCTCAGAGTCTCAGAAGGTTAGTCCATTATCATCATGGCAGGGAGCATGTCATGGGATGGAGAGCTACATACTGACCTATAGACAGAGGAAGAAACACTCTGCTTGGAATGGGCTTTTAAACCCCCATGCCCATCTCCAGTGACACACGTCCTCCAACAAGGCCACACCTCCTAATCCTTCTAATCCTTTCAAACAGTCCCACTCCTAGTGACTGAGCATTCCAAGCTAAGAGCCTTTGGGAGCCTGTAGCCATGCCACAGTGCAAAATGCATGTCGTCCAACTTCGAAAGTCCTCATAATCTTTCACGGTCTCAACAATGTTTAAAAGTACAAAGTTCAAGTCCCTGAGACTGAGACTAAAGCAATCTCTTAACGATAACACCCCCCCCACACACACACACACAGACTACATAAAATCAAAAGCGAAAAGCAGGTCACATACTTTCAACATACAACAGCACAGAATACACGGTACCATTTCAAAATGGAGGAAAGGGGGCACAGCCAGGAAATCCTGGGTCAAAGCAAGACCTAAAACCAGCAGGGAAACCCCAAATCCTGCATCTCCATGTTTGATGTAAAAGTGCTCTTCAGATCCCAGGTCCTTCTGGCTTTGTTGACGGCAGCACACTCTTTCTCTTGAGCTGGCTCCGCTGTGTCCGCAGCTCTCCTCGGGAGGTATCCCACAGCTCTGGCATCTCTAATGCATCAGGGTCTCCCACAAAATCCAGGCTATACTTTCGCAGCTTCACACAATGGTCTCTCCGGACTTCCATGCAGGGACCCCCGACACGTGCTGGGCCTCAGTGGCTTTCCGTAGCTGTGGAGGGAAATGTCACAACCCTTGCCCTGTATATCCACCCTTTGATAGAGCCAGGCCGTGTGTGTGGTCGAAGCTGTCGAGCCGTTCTGCTTGCAGCAGCTGGGGCTTGCTGCCCTCTCTTCAATTACGCGCGCCAGTTTCCAGGTGTTGATGGCTTCCTTTGCTGCTTAAACTTTCTCTCAATTCCCGTTCACAGTCTTTTAAAGGCTGGGCTCCTCTGGAGTCTGTTCTGACACACAGGCCATGGCCTTCACCGTCATCTAGCCTAGGAGTCCCCCTCAAGCACAGAGTTGCTTGCAGCTGCACACCACACCTCTCTCTTGGGTCTTTCCAGGGCATGACCTGTCACTCCTACTTGGCCCAACAGTCTGGCCTTAGCTCCGTGAAGAGTTCTCCCTTCCTGCCTGGGTGAAAACCAGACATGTCCATCCCTCACATCCAGCCAGCCCTCAGATCCCTTCTCTCCACTGCTCCATTGGGCTTGGTTCTGTCTCCTTCACGGAGGCTTGGGTCACATCTTTGTTCTCATCAATGTGCTTCAACTTCTCCTCCTTGAATCCCACAGGCCCGGCACGGCACCGCCCAGCATCAGGTCCTAGGTGAGGTGGTTAAAGTCCTGTCCACCTGCATCCTCAAGGCCACCTGACATCCCAGGCCTACCGAGCCACTGCGGTTCTATAGGTGCCGTGTCCCCTCCCTCTCTGGTTTCTCTCTGTTTGCCTCCTCCTTTTCCTGGGTTCTTATCCTGTGTCTCCAGCAATCAGGATGTCAATTGTCCGTTTCACTCCCTCTGTCCCTCCCCCATTTCCTTTTGAGAAAGGGTCTCGCTGTATAGCCTTGGCTGGGTTGGAACTTACTATATAGACCAAGCGGCCTCAGACTCAGAGCTCTGCCTGCCTCTACCTCCTGAGTTCCAAAGGCATGTTACCACGCTCTGTCTCCCAGTGTTAGATGGTCCCTTGAGACCTGTCGGATTCCACGCATGCCGAAGAGCTCCTCCACCTCCTGGCTCTGATTTGCTGCCTGTTGCCTTTGCACCCTGACCTTCCCTCCATCACCAGCATCTGTCTGTTCGGATGGCTGCAACTCTCCACACCCTCCACCAGAGGGCGAGCTTCTCAGATGCGGAATGGGGTTGGGTTTTACCTGTCTGAGTCACTGGTTCTTCGTAAGTGTGTGTGAGGAGAAAACGAATTGTTTATTAAACAGAATAAAACAGATGGGCGGATAGTGTGCCAGCAGCGGTGGTGATGGGCACAGTTGAACACAGATTAACAAGCACCAGAAGGTCAGTGACTGTGTTCAGGGGTTTGTTGCCTTAAGACAAGCGCCCTCCATGAGAATTGACGCCTTACCATGCCAGGACAATCCCAGGGACGCTCTGGTAGCACAAGGAACTATATATAGCTCGTCTGTTCCTACATTCCAGACGCGCATCTTGCCCCAAGGGATCTGTGTCTCCAGAGGCCCCCTTGAGCCTCTGCCTCCGTACCAACAGGTGTAGGCCTAGAATTAGGTAGTAATAAACTATTTCCTTACCTGTGGCTTCGTGGGGGTGAGGGGGGCGGGAGGCAAGAAAACTATGCTGACTGACAGACAGAGCTGCTGGTTGATTTCCATTGTGGTGAAAATATCTCAAGTCCCTCTGGCTCCTGTCTCGTCCCTCCCACCAGTGGGGCCTGGGATCTGGTAGCAAGAACACTGTCTGGGTCAGAGCAGGAAGTAAAGTCGCCAAAAAGGAGGCCGAGCTGGGAGATCACATCATTGGCTCCCGGGGCTGCCTCTCTCCAGCCCCTTTGCTCTGTTCTTTAACTTCACCGGCTCTGGATACTTTTGTATCCACTCCACAGCCCTTTCTTCTGGGTCCTCCTCGACTTCCTGCTGACCGCCATGCCCAGTCTGATGTAGAGATTGAGAGTCTTTGTTGCCCTCTCCTGGGAGCATGGGTGACCGACCACGTTGGTCACTCTCGGAAGACAAACTCCTCCTCTGTAAAATGGCTCGCCCCTCCTTGACCTAGAGTCCACCTTTCTTGTCTGTTTCTCTCAGACGAGCAGATAGTGTGTCTTCAGCAGCGATGATGTGCACAGCTGACCATTCTCCCTGCCATCTTCAGTGTCTCTTCCTCTCCTCACGTCTTCCCTGTGCAGAAAGATGTCCCTGGTCTTTCCTAGGCTGTGAAGCTCGTTGCCTCTCACATCTTACCCTTTCTCTTCCTTCATGTCTCCGTCTCTCTAAGGAATGCCCCAGAAGCTCTGTCTTTGTTTCTTCAGCCCTGGCCTTTCCTGACCTCTCTCAGCCCCGCCACTCTATCTCACCCTCTGAATTCTAAACCCCTACTGCATTGATCAAGGCCATCCAGGGCCATCCGATGTCTTTGGCTCGACGACGACGATCCCTGTTTGGGAGGGAACAACTCTGAGAGGTGGAAGCAGAGCTTCACGCTGTACAGGAAACCTCCCGAAAACACAGATTCAATAAGTCGCAAAGTCAACGACAGTGGGTTTAGGGTCCAGCCAGCTGGAAACAACTGGCGAGCTCCAGGTTCGAGACTGCCCCAACAAGTCCTGTGGGCTCTATAAAGGCACTTGCCCCCAAGCCTGACAACCTGCGGTTAATGCTCAGAACCCACTGAGAGTGGGCTTTAAGGTTTCAGCAGCTCAAGCCAGGCCCAGCAGCTCACTCTCTCTGTTGTAAATCAGCTACACCAGGCTGCCCTGCAGCGACTCTGCTCGGCTCTGCTCGGCTCTGCTCGGCTCTGCTCGGCTCGGCTCGGCTCGGCTCGGCTCAGCTCGTTGCCCTCCCAGGTGCGGCACGTCTCCACTCTCCTACCAGTCTCATAGGAATATGAGCCCCCTTTAAAGGGTCCCAGCCACCCCAGATAGCTCTGTCTGTCTTCTTCCCTCTGTCTCCTGCCGCCATGCCCCTCTCATGTCACCATTCCAAGACAGCCTTTTCCTCCCACCCCACCCCCACCCATAGACCTGTTGTGTGGAGTGATAATACCTTAGCAGCACGACTGGGCCCCAGACCCACCGAAGGTCCCCCCACTGCTTCCTCCTAACGCTCTCCTCCTGCCACCCGCAGGTCCAGATGCAGACAGCTCAGCAACTCTCCAGCACTGGGTCTGCCTGCATGGCGCCACCGTGATTCCTAAGGTGGTGACAATGGACGGAACCTCTGAACGATAAACCAGCCCCAACCGAATGTCTTCTTTATACGAGTTGTGCGACTGTCGCGTCTCTTCACAGCAGTAGAAACCCTAAGACCCCACAGCACTAAACGATCGAACGGAGGAAGCATTGTAGGGCGCACTCTACAGGGAGCACGACCTGAGACTATCACCCCAGCCGAGTGGCCAGCCACTCCTCTCCCTGCCTGAAGATGTGGAAAACACTAAGTGCTCAGTGACAAAACCTGCCAACCGAAAGGCAATGCAAAGGGAAAACGGAACTCAGTCATGGAGAGCGTCTGTGAGCAGTCACGGAGAGCAGCAGCCCTCCAACCTACTTAAGAGCACAACCAGGAACAGCAGGCAGGTGAGCGCTGCGTGCAGAGCGAATGTTATAAAACCTGTCAAGGTAAAAATAACTTGAGCAACCAAAAAATCGAGAGGTGGGTGGAGGGGAGGTGGGGGGCGCACTAAGAATGTCTCCGAGCAGTCAATCTGTGCCAAGGAGGATGGAAATGCCATTGAAAGCGCAGGGCGTCGTGACTCTGTTAGCCTTTGGGAGGTGCTTTCTCCCCACCTGCCCCCACACCCAAGGATCGCTGAGGGATTAATATCTTTTTCTGATGAGATGGCATTTATCGAAAGTCTGCCTAGTCTTTCTTTTTATTTCAGTTTCCTTCTCTTATATTCTAGTGAGATTAAATTTCACACTTTCATTTTGAAATAGCAAATAGGCTCTGTTTTTTTTTTTTTTTTTTTTAATAAAATTGCTTTTGTATGACTTCACGTCTGTCTCCTTTTTCTGGCCCTTTTTTCAGACCTAAGGTGGGGTTCACCAAATGAAAACAATGGGTGTTAGATTTGGGAAGACCCACTGCTCTCTTCTTTGTATGTGCATCTAAGAAAGAGGCAGAGCAGAAGAGACAGAGAGWGGTTAAAGCCATTTTTCTGTGAAATCGCCGTGTGGTGACACAATGCTAGGCCGTGGGGGCCATACGTTCCAACTCTCAGGCAGAAGTCATGGTGTCATGAGGGTGCGTCCTGTCTGGGTGACGAGTTGGTAGCTAACGAAGAGCAGCTCCAAGTCGAGTTGGATCATGGTTAGGGTCTCATGAAGAGCCAGGAGGGAAGCCCACTTCTGTGGGTGGGAACTGGCAGAGCTCTGTGTGTGGGGGGGTCTCCTTTGGGAGTTGGGAGAAGGGCTTGGCTTTAGGAGAACCACAAAGTAGGGGTTGGAAAGGCCTGGTGGAGGGAGGGAGGGTCAGCACTGGTCATGAGTCATCTTGGTATGACCCATCGTTCTATTTTCAAAGATTGAATCCTTTCGGGGAAACCTCACCACGCGAGACTTCCATCTCTCATTCTCTGCTGATGCCTGGCTCCGTCTCCAGCCCCAGCTACTCTGCCCACAGAGGCTCTTGCTCCACTCTCCACGCAGGGAACCTGCCTGCTTCTTCTCTTCTTCTGCCTGGTGTTAGAATCCTGCCCTTGTTACCACCACTCCATCCAGAAAACAGTAGTCCGTGTGTCTCCTCCATCACCTGCACAGAGATCTCCCTCGATCCTGTTCATAGACTCCCCAAATCTCTCTCTCTGTCTTCCTCTCTACCACAACTATGCTCATACAGGACAGTCTCAATTCTAGTGTCTCTCCCTTCCACCAAGTCCTGTCCCCACTTTCCTCCCCTCCCCCAGTCCCATCTCATCTATCCTCCCAACCCCCCCCCATAGCCTGTGTCCTGGTCAGAGTGACCTTCACCACTGCCCACTGCCCTCTAGACGCCCAGGCCTAGCAGAGGTGCACACTTCACTATCAGTACGGATGGTCTCGGTAGCTCCTCCGTCTGCAGGACTGATCTTCTGCCCGCCGGGTCATTGGCCCTTCTACTCAATTGGGAAGAGCCAGCACTCTGAGTTGGCCCCTGACCTCACCCTGTACCTGGTGTGGATGTTTGCCGTTGGCATTATCATTCTTACAACTCAGACTCAAGTCCACACATGTCCTGGTGGATGTTTTTGGTTTTGTCAACTTGACACAGCTAGTCATCTGGGAAGAAGGAACTTCAACTGAGAGAATGCCTCCATCAGATAGCCTGTGGGGGCATTTTCTTAGTGAGKGATTGACGAGGGATAGCCACCCAGGGCAGGTGGTCCTGGGTCATAGAACAAAGCAGACTGAGCAAGCTAGAGGGAGCGAGCCAGTAAGCAGAGTTTCTCCATGAGCCTCCAGGCTCCTGGCCCTGCCTGAGTTCCCGCCTTGGCTTCCCTCAGTGATGGACTGGGATTGGGCTGTGTAAGGCAAACAAACCTTTTCCTCCCCAAGCCGTTTCTGGTCAGTGTCTTATCTCAGCAACAGAAACAGCAAAAGTCTACCTCTGTGTTCTTCCCAAGCCCCAGAACCGGCATCAACACATGCTCATGGGAGGACCGGAAGTCCAGATCRAGGGGCKCAATGTCCGATTTTAAAAGAAGTTCAGACTTCAGAGCACATGAAGCATCCCACCCACAGGGCATTGGGCTCTTCAGAAGAAAAGAACGGCGGAAATGAGACTCGTTCTTGTGACTTCTCTTGACACTCCCCCAGCTCCCGAGGGCTCCTCCTCTGCTCCCTGCCTTCCCACCCTCTCTGAATGCCAAGATATTTGCGTCTCAATAGAATAGAAGCCCCCTCCTCCGCAGCTCTCCTAAGCTCTGCCTGGCTTCCCTTCTGAATTCTCAGCTCTGCCAGGTGTCTGCGTGTGCACACGGTCTCATTATTTAGCGCTCAGAGGACACATCAAGAAGCTGGGTGTGCGTCCCTTGGCTGCACCTGGGTGTGTGGGCCTTCAGCAGACCC
>BDUI01020023.1:13416-25122 GCA_002335545.1 Apodemus speciosus
GCCGCCTTCCTGCCCATTACCCCTCTCACACATTTAAGCAGATCACAGGCAGCTCCCCGCACCACCGCGGCAACTCTGACTGCCGTTAATAACTTGGAGTTCATCTTGTACAGCTTGTGGAGCCGGTTTGTGAGCGGCAGAGAAAAGACCCAGAGATCTAGGTCAGCAAAGTACCCGCTGGCAAGACACTGCTCCTTTGATTTTAGACGTGTGCGCCACGCCGGCTCTTCGCAAAGTCCTAATGCAGGTCAAGTGGGATGGAGCCATTAGGGAGGCAAGAAGAAAGAGCAGGCAGGTAGAAATGAGAGTCGTGAAATGCGGCACATTCCAGTGTGCCCCAGACTTTGGGCACACGCACAAAAGGGAAGGAGGGTAGATTCTCCGGCTGTCTAAGCAATGGGTCATCCGGGGCACGAGCACATCAAGACATCTGTGGCCATGTTGTTTACAGCAGGGAGATCTGAATTCCACACAGTAAGATACTCTATAGCCATTAAGACCTTGCTTACAAAGAGCCCGGAATGACACGGGGAGAATCAGTTTCACCCAGTTAAAGATAAAACCAGACTGTGCAGGTGGTAACTGCCTTTTGTCATGAATTGCAAATATATGACCGGGATGAGAAAGCTCACTAGCAGGGTGAGTCTCYGGGTGGCAAGTTTTCCTGCTTTTTTCACAGAATATTCTAAATTTCCCCAACTCAACTTTCGTTCATTTTACTGGGGCATGAATCACAGAGGCTGCCAGGCTCTTTCCGAAAGGGGCCAGAGAGTCAGTATTTTTCACTTCTGTGAGCCATGTTCCTTTATCACCCCTCAACCCTTCTTGCTGTGCTGAGAAGCTACCCAGTTGGGAGGCCCTGTAGAYACAGGGGTATGGCAGTGTTTCAATAAAACTTTATTTATAAAAACGAGTGACAGACAGGATTTATCTGACAGGCTAGGGTTTGTTGARCCCAGGTGAAAACCGTCTGTTTCCTTTCTCTTGTCTCTTTTTCTTTCTCTTGCCCTGTCCCCTCTCCCTGCCCCCTCTCTCACAGGACTCGGGATTGAATCTGGAGCCTCACAGCCAAACTGCATCTTTAGCCCTTTTCAGATATTTGGATTTGAGACAGCGCCTCACTGGGTTGCCCAAGTTGGCTTTGAACTTGTAATTCCTTTGCTTTGACCTCCCAAGCAAGTATCAAGGACGATGGGCAAGGGTCACCAGGCCTGCCTTTTAAAAAGAGGAAAAGGTGATATAAACTAAAGTCTAGCTGTTGTCTGGAAYCGTGAAGAGGACACGTTGAGGTGATGGTGTGACTTCTAGACACTGCAGTTGCCGCAGAGGGCCGGAGCCACAGGAAGARCTGACTCAAGGCGGCTAACACTGCTTCTTGTCACTTCTCTCTCAGCGTGGAGTGCCAGGCCCCTCCTAYCTTCCCCGTGTCTTTCTATCCTGGACTCATGTCATCCAGGCTTGACGAAAATTGACAGCAGGGAGACCGAGAAGGCTGCGGGTACAGAGACTTAGACTAGGAGGAGTAAGTCACTTACATTGTATTCGAGGTGACAGGATGCAGGATGACTTGGGGTGCCTGGGTGGGCGTCTCTGGTACAGGCACCACATCTGTGAGGCAGAGATCACATATGGAGAGATCAAACCATGACCCTTACCCATCCCCCCGAGAGACACAGCAGCTATGTCATGGATTTCAACGTTGGCCAGCATTCCTTCTCAACATGCCTTGCCAACCTGGACTTTATCTATTAGGTAGCATCCTAGAGATCCACAGTACTGGTCCTCACTGCGAACGGAGCTAGACAGAATACCTAAGCACCCGCTGCCCATCCCCGAATCCTCCTCACTGCCCTTTGGGTCAAGGGGGCCACTCGGTTCACATCTCTGTTAACTCAAGTCTCTCTGACTGGCTGGCCCTCTAGGCCTCTGCTGTGCTGGATACATTCTTGGGTCTCATGATCTCTCACTGTTAGCTTCTCCTCTTCCATGTCCAGATGCTATCCTGGAGTGTGGAGACTCCACTAATCTCCTCTCTGCTCTTGGCCTCTCTTTGTCATCCTCCACCCCCCCCACCCCCCACCACCCCGCACAACCCCTGATCCTCAGAGGGCCAGTTCCCAGAACACTCACCTGGGAAGATGAACTGTTGCTTGTATTTGTAAAAATGGGGAGCTTGCAAAAGACAGAGAAAAACAGTGTAAGGGCCACCCTGAGCGTGTTGGGTACCACACCTTCCTCCCATCGTTACCGCACAACCATTCTCCGTCAGCCTAGGATTGTCCACACTTCGGCAGACACCCTGAATTACAAGGGAGTAGCAACATACAGGATCCAAGCATTTAATATCTCATAAACTATAATATCAGGTGACACCCTCTGAGAGGCACAGTGACACACACACACACACACACCACATGCACCACACCATGAAGCCATAATCCCAAATAATCTTTGCTTTTACACATCCTTTATGCAAATTTCAGCGCCAAACTTTGTGTTGAGTTTTCTTCTTTGCACCGTAATAACCTGAGAATGAATGAGATGACTCTCATCAGTACTAACAGATCCCTTTACAGGCTGGAGCGGCAAAATGAGTCTTCAAGAGCTGCAAACCATGGCGTATGGTTTGAAATCTCTGGAGAATCCTATCCAACCCACAGTCTTTTGGGAAAGTGCTTTGTCAACAGAGCGTAGAACCCAGCAATTCTCTTCCGTCCTGGCTCTGTTCTGAGGGTCACTTCCTGCTGACCTTTTTGCCTGCCCCTTCTGGGATCCAATTTAGCATATAACACAGCATAATCTGTGCTCTCAAAACCTGCGACCTAATCTCAGCCACCGTGATCCTCTTGTCACGGCAGGTACACACTTGGGGATCAGGGTGTGAATATCTGTCTTCTGCTTTCTCTTTCAGAGAGCAAGACTTTCTCCAYTTACCATAAGCATGGGTTAATCGCTTTAATCTCCATGTTTAGCGAGAACAATTACACAAATGACATTTCCCGGACCTCACTGGCTGATTCTCTTGACAACTTACTTTGCCTGTGATCCTCACACCAAAGSCCAAAATTTCTAGTTTGCCACTTGCTCCTTTGAGGTATGGTACGCAGAGCGTAGGCAGGTCAGATAGCTTAGCTCCTTCCCCAAACAAGGATGTTGGGCAGAGATGGGGTTACATACAAGCTAGAACTGCAGAATCCAGCACCAGAAGTAACCTGAGTGTCTACRACGATACTGACAACTGCCACTTGAGTCCTTCCTGTAAGGACCCRCGTCTGGGCCTGAAGTCTGAAAGTTGAGCCTGTAGCATTGAGGGTTCGCTCTGTTTACTTCYCTCATAGAATCTGAGCAAGCCTTTCCATGTCTCAGTGTTCACAGACAAAATAAAGACAATACTAGTCCCAGGTACATGATTCTGGGACCATCACTGCGCAGAAGTAGACTGTAGGGTCTGAGTACAGCTGGGGCTTTGTTTCTTCATCGACAGGTTCAGCTGATCCAGGACACAAGTCTTTAATAAACTATACCCGTAGCAACCACGTGTACATCTTTTTCTTGCTGTGAGTCCTTMAGCAACACATAAGGCCTGTCTACAGCATTTACACAGTGTTCAGTGTTGCGTGTTACCTAGTGATGGTTTAGYGTGTGGGAAGATGTGTGGAGACTGCATGTGTGTTACACAAGAACATGGGCATCCTTGGACTGTGATATTCATAAGGATCCAGGAACCTTGGAGCCTCAAGTTGAATGCGTTYGCCGGTGATGAAAAATGGACTCTCGGATCTCTTAACTCACAGACAAGAATGATTTAGAACCGAGAGACAGCCAGATAGCTTCAAGTGCTAAACTGTTTGTTAGGAGGKGGGTGCCAATGAAACACTCCCCTTGAGGCTAGAGCTGATTTACAAGCTCCTYCAGGACGGAGAGTAAATACCAGTGTCTTAAGAGCCCCAAGTCTCCGAAAACGTAGGTGGGAAACATCTTGRATGACCGACAAAATTGCCTCTTTTTATTGAAGATTCAGGAGTAGAAGCTCTTGGYTTWACTCATTTCCTACTCTGGAATAACCTTGGACCAACAGATTTTGCAGATAAGTTTAAATGGGCCCTTAATACAAGGGCTAACCTGGACTATGTGGATGACCCCAATGTGATTATAAAGGTCATTGTAAGAGAGAAGGTCAGAGGTCAAAGAGTATCAATGAAGACAGACAGGTGACCACAGAGGCCCAGGCAGAAGAATGGGGGGGGGTGGGGGACAAAACAAAACCAAACAAAATAAGAAAATGTCTCAAACCCATAGATAGCATCCAGGGTAACCTGGGATCACTGAGCCACTGGATCTTCTCCCCTGTCAAACCTGATCTAAGCACCTAACCTGAGAAACATAAGATGGCTCTGTGCTGTTTAAGCTGTTCAGTTTGGGATCGTTTGTTATAGAGGCAGCAGAACTCTAAAGCTGAGCTATACCAGGTTATTCATAGTTCTACATTGAGTGTCTGGTACACAGTAGGTGCTCAATGGGTGCTTGCTAATAAAATCAATGGATGAGTGCCCTCTGAAGGCCAAGACAACAATTTGATGAAGAGAAGCTAGAATCCTAGCTCAACAAACATTGCACTATCYTACAGAATGAATGAGGAGGTCTAGTTTCCTGTTCTCRAGGCCGTGGCCTTGGCCTTGGCATCCYATTGGCAGATAGACTGAAAGCAAGAGAATAAAACCCTATGATCACATAGTGACATGGCATAGGGTTCCGAAGAAGGTACCACCCGGGACCAAGAAGGATATCAGGTACCCTGCTGGCCCTTAGAGGGGCAAGTGACAGTTCATATAGAGACTCAGATGCTGGCACCAAATGACTGGTGAGTGTGGGATATCATATCACCTCTGATACACACATGCACACACACATGCACTCACACACACACACACACACACGTGTACTCACATACCACACACACATGCACACATACTCACACACATGCACTCACACACACATGCACTCACATGCATGCACATATCACACACATGCACACATGCACTCACACACATGGGCACACATGCACATACCACACATATACTACATTCATGCTACAAACACACATGCATGAATGCACACACAAGCACACACACACCACATGCATGCACATACTACACACATAGTGCACACACACAAAAGATACACACATGCAGACACACACACACACACACACACACACACACACACACACAAGAAAATCCAAAAGGCCAGAGGGTGGAAAACAGTTTAGTGAAATGTCACCATCCAGATATGACATTGCCCTGGCAACCACGAACACACAGCAGTTGTGCTCAGNGGGTTCCGAAGAAGGTACCACCCGGGACCAAGAAGGATATCAGGTACCCTGCTGGCCCTTAGAGGGGCAAGTGACAGTTCATATAGAGACTCAGATGCTGGCACCAAATGACTGGTGAGTGTGGGATATCATATCACCTCTGATACACACATGCACACACACATGCACTCACACACACACACACACACACGTGTACTCACATACCACACACACATGCACACATACTCACACACATGCACTCACACACACATGCACTCACATGCATGCACATATCACACACATGCACACATGCACTCACACACATGGGCACACATGCACATACCACACATATACTACATTCATGCTACAAACACACATGCATGAATGCACACACAAGCACACACACACCACATGCATGCACATACTACACACATAGTGCACACACACAAAAGATACACACATGCAGACACACACACACACACACACACACACACACACACACACACAAGAAAATCCAAAAGGCCAGAGGGTGGAAAACAGTTTAGTGAAATGTCACCATCCAGATATGACATTGCCCTGGCAACCACGAACACACAGCAGTTGTGCTCAGCTGTACAAGATTGGGCCCCACCTTGACCGCCCCCCCAGACAGAGGAGGTGCCATAAAGCCCCTCCATTCTGCCCGTGAGGCTCCTCCTTTCCTAAGAACCTGATGGTGTTTGCTGGAAGAGGAGTGCCATTTTCTCTAGTGGTGGAGCCACTACAGGACAGGGTGGGAAGAAGGGGCTTTAGAGAAATAAATAGGGAATGCCAGAGAGTAACGGGGAGACCTACGAACCACGCATTGCATACACCTAAGAGACTAAAAATAAAATAGAAAAAGAAATCTTGCTGTAGCCAGCAGAGGCAACTGTACTTCTTGTTTCTCCTGTTTTAAGGCACCAGAATTTTCTATTTCCTGGAGGGGTGTGCATGCATATAAGTGCATGAGTGTATGTGTGTGTGCATGCATGTAAGTACATGAGTGTGTGTGCAAGTGCATGAGAATGTGTATACATGTGTAAGTGAATGAGTGTATGTGTGTAGGCATGAGTATGTGTGCATGCATGTAAGTACATGAGCATACGTGTATATATGTGTGTAAGTGTATAAGTGTGCATGCATGTGTGCAAGTAAATATGTGTGTGCATGTACATTCATAGGCATATGTGTGTGCATGAAGTGCATGAGTGTGTGTGTCTGCATGTAAGTACTTGAGTGTATGTATGCATGTAAGTGCATGGGAATATGTGTGTGGATACATGTAAGTGTGTGAGTGCAAGTACATGAGTATATGTGTGTGCACATGAGTTCATGAGCATATCTCTGTGTGTGTAAGTGCATGGGTGTATGTGTATGCATGCATGTAAGAGCATGAGTGTGTGTATATGTGATATGTGCATGTGTACAAGTACATGATTATATGTGCATGAATACATGTAAATGCATGTGTGTATATACATGTAAGTGCATATGTGTGTATACGTTAAGTACATGAGTGTGTGTGTGCATGTAAGTTCATGGGCACGTGTGTGCATTCATGTAAGTGTGTGAGTGTGGGTATATATATGCATGTAAGTGCATGAGTATGTGTGCATGTATGTAAGTGAATGAATGTTTATGTGTGTATGTATGTTGTGTGCAAGGATGGTTCCATAGAAAGAAGATCCACCCAGAAACCCCTTCATGCTGTTTGCCATGAAGACATCGCAGCCACTCAAAACAAAGCTAGGGTCCTAAAGCAGACTCATCTACACTCAGAGCCGGGCACTGGCACCCATATTGGGTTTGTCCACAGGGCGGGAAGGCTCAGGGAAGGATGGAAAACAGGGATCAATCCGATGGGCCAGATATGATCACCAGTGCCCACGCAGCATTCATCACAGTTGGTTTACTAACATCTCATTCTCCATGTGCTCTGAGGTCTCCAGGTAAGTTAAATTGCCTGTTAACCTCACAGCTCCATTTAGACATCTCTGAATGGTCCAGATCAATCAACTCTAGCGATATTGTTACATCCAAGCACTGACTTTCATAGCCTTCCRAGAACTCAATATCTGACAGTCAGCCACACTCCGAGCCCCTTCCTTACCTACAGATGCTCTGAGTCAAGAGTGTGACGGGGAGCCAGATGCTCGCCACCCTGGGAGACTTTGCTAGGGCAGGGGAAAGCCTGTCTGCCTTTCTGGGACATTGTGTTTTGTTTTTCATTTAGGGATTTCATTGTGTGTGCATGCATGTAAGTGCACGTGTGTCTGTATGTGATGTGTGTATGTATACAAGTGCATGAGTATGTGTGGGTGCATACATGTAAGTGCATATGTGTATATACATGTAAGTGCATGTGTGTGATGTGTGTATGTGTACAAGTGCATGAGTATGTGTGGGTACATACATGTAAGTGCATGTGTGTATATACATGTAAATGCATGTGTGTGAATGTGTGCATGTGTACAAGTGCATGAGTATGTGTGGGTGCATACAGTAAGTGCATGTGTGTATACATGTAAGTGCATGTGTATATCCATGTAAGTGCATGTGTATATACATGTAAGTGCATGTGTGTATATACATATAAGTGCATGTGTGTATATATACATGTAAGTGCATGTGTGTACATACATTTAAGTATATACATTTCACCATTTGTATCCACATGCTCGCTCATACTCTTCATAGTACACATGACAGAAGTAGGTGAGGCAAAAGCCCTCAGCCAGCCAGGCATGGTGGCACATGCTAACTTCACCACTCGAGAAGCAGAGGCAGGGGGATAGTGTTTTTGAGGTAACTTGGGGCCACATACTGAGAGCTTGTCTCAAAAACAAAAAAGAAAAAAAAGAAAGAAAGAAAAAGCCCAAGTGTTTCTGTGCCGGTGGGGATATCAACTGGTGCAGCCTCTCAGGGCGAGAACCACGCCGAAGTTTCCTTTCTGAACTACACACATGAACAAGGGATGACAGTCATGCACTGCTTGCCTCACATACAAAGCCCTGGGTTCAACCCCCAACCCTGCAAACAAGGAAGTCAAAACCCCTCTGTTCACTAGCAACAGCTATGAAGTACTGGCCGATTTTATATTTGCAATGCACAAATATGTGCAAAGAATTCACAACGAACAATGACAGTATACCAATTATTTTGTATATCTTATTCTTTCCACTTAAAAAACCCTTTGCGTTCTGGGAAATCTCTGTAGAGTACCGAGTCCCTTCGAATGGCGGCCGAGCATCCTTCTAATTCATTCAGTCATTCTCTGGATGGGTACTTGACATATTTCAGTTCTTCACTGTGGCAATGGCTAACATCCTTACACATAGATCCTGGTGTTCTTGTGTGAGCGTGTGAATAGAGATTCCTGGAAGTGACATTGCTGAATCCATGAATCCATTGAAAGCTTCAGCCAACAAACTAGCTTCCCCAGAGGGTGACTCCAATAGCGTGTGTGTGTGTGTGTGTGTGTGTGTGTGTGTGTGTGTGTGCAAGTGCATGTGAGTGTGAGGGTGTGTGTATTTGGTGTGTGCACATGTATGTAGATGCCAGGGGCCAACCTTAGGTGCCATTCCCAAGGTTCTTGCTGCCTTGTTTTGTGAGATGATGTCACTTCAGCTAGCCCTCAGCAGTTTGGCTGGACTGGATGTCAGTGAGCTCCCATGATCCATCTCTCTCCAGCTCCCCAGTGCTGGGATTCCAAGCCTGGATCACTGTACCAGGCTTTTCATCTTCCCTTTCTTAAACATTATTAACTCAGGGCCTCACGCTTGCACGGCAAAGACTTTTCCCACTGGCAACCTCATCAGCCATTTCTGGACTACCGCAATGATGGACACCTGGTTGGCAGAGCCTTCTTGGGCCCTATGGGAGGGCCCTGGAGGAGGCAGCAAGAGTCTTGGGTCAGGGGCTAGAGAGATGGCTCAGCGGGTAAGAGCACCGACTGCTCTTCCGAAGGTCCTGAGTTCAATTCCCAGCAACCACAAGGTGGCTCACAACCATCTCTAAAGAGATCTGACGCCCTCTTTTGGTATCTGAAGACGGCTACACTGTACTTACATAGAATAAATAAATATATCTTTAAAAACAAAAAGGAGTCTTGGGTCTGATCCACTTGAAGGCAGACAAAGACCCTTTCTCGGATCTAAGGACAATGTCTCTCATCACAAGCGGCTCTTCCGCCATTTGCGTAGGGACCGGAACCAGAGGTTACACAGCTGGAGCAGGACAAGCAGATGCGGATCTTGAATCCAGGACCTCACACACCCCATTCTGAGCCAAGACTGGCAGCTGAGCTGAGCCTTGAGAAGTAACCCTGCTCTGGCATGTGTCCCCAGGGGTCCTCGGCACGGCACCCCGCCACCAATCCCGACCAGTTTGTCTCACTGAACAAATGGCAACTCTGGAGCAGGTGCCTCTCTGCCTTGTGACTTATCTAGGTAAAGACTTCAGTTCGATGCTGAGCAAAAACCACATCTCTAAGCAATGTTTCCTCTTCCCCCGTTTCCTCTTTTGTCAGGCACAGCCGACGAGTCTTACTTTTCATTCTCTCGAAAGATGAAATGTGGAGTCACATGACAATGGCCCCGTGTCTGCTAAACACATAACCACATGTCTCCCAGGCCCTCTTGTTATCAACCCATTGCTTTCAGGCAAGGGCTGTCCCCCCTATCCTGGCTGGCTTTGGCAATGACCCCAAACCAAACCCCATCTCTTCCCCTTCCGACGGCATCCACCTGTCTCTGCAGCACAGAAGTACCTGGAAGGCTGAAGTTCTTTTTCTGTCTYGGGCACTGCGGGGAGGGGTGCAGGGGAGAAGGCGGCGTGGCGCTGGGAGGGAGGGGGGGTGCCGGTGAGGAGGGCGTGGAGGACGTCGTGGAGGAGGGGTTGCTGCTGGAGTCTGGCTGGTAAGGGACGGGGATGTGGTCCTGTGGAAAGAAAAACAGGGCAGGGGTCAGGGACAGGCGGGGAAGCAGAGACGCAGCAGACGAGCTGGGCAGGAAGGAGCTCCCAAGCCAGCTTTCCCAGCAATGGCTGCCCCTTCTGTAACTGTTAGATCCTTCCAGGTACATGGCCTCTAACACACACAGAGAGACAGAACACCAGAGCCAGTCCCTTTAAAGGGGTTGTGCCCAGATGTGGACAGAAGTTTCTGGAGTCCTGATCCTTCTTGCTGCTGGAACTCAGGAGAGGCAGGAGAGGTTACCACATAATGAAATCTGCAGAGGTGGCAGCCGGAGCAGTCACTGACTCTTTGATCTGGAGGGGGCCCCATGCCGAGGTGCCCAAAGAACTGTCCCCGACTCTGACACTTTTCCTCCCAAGTGTTTATTAAAGACTCAACAGCCTGGCAACTCGAGAGAGAGYGTGGGAGTGAGCCTCCAGCATCTTCCCCAGCATGCACCTGGGTCCTGCATTATCTGTTGTGCTCTCGGACCAGCTCCAAMGGAGGCTCCAGTCAGCTCTTACGTGAGYGTGCAGAMTGGCCTCGCTGGATGARCTTCAGAGAGCAGATCAGTGGGTTTTAATGTGCCCTCCTGCAAGACACGTCACCCTGAAGTTTAGAAMCCCGATCCCAGTTAGAACAAGGGTCACTGCGGAAGTCACAGACAAAGCTCGAGAGGCAGGCTGGGTCCTGACTCTAAGGATGAGTATCCTCGCGACAGACAGGAAAGAGGAAAGATGCAAAAAGAGGAGGATGCGGAGACAGACAGACACCGGAGGAACGCCACCAGGAGTCAAGGACTGCAGAAGCCACTTGGAGCAGGAAGAGGCAGTCCTCCTTCCMAGCCTTGAGAAGGCATCTTTACAAACATAATGACTTCGGCAGTGCTGAGACATACTCTGCCGTTTGGATGCACAGTTTTGTGAATTATTGCCCAGTGAGGGACGTCTAAGCCACTTCCTGGTTGGGGTTGCCTCCTTTGCCTGTGTGAGAATAAAGCTACTGTAAATATTTATAACGGGGTTTGTGTGCACATATGTAGCTCTCTGGGGCCAGTGGTATCAACTCAGTCTCTCGGGCTTGTGAGAACGGTACATCGTGATGGGTCCGCAGTCAGCCACAATGAGCGTCCTCTTCGGGGATGGTTTGCCCTCTGGACTTTCCTTTTGGTTTTSATTACCATAGATATTTATTCCATTTTGAATCTGGGTGGAATTTATTTTGTCATAAAAGCGCCTTGGGTTGTTTTAGCTGCRTCACCTTTTCGTATCTTTAGAACAACAGTGTCTAGGGCTAGACAGACGAGTCCGTGGTGAAGCACGCATACCGCTCTTCTGGGAGACACAAGATTAGTTCCCAGTACCATACCACAGGGCTCACAGCTGCTGTGGCTCCAGCTCCAGGGAATCCAGCGCCC
>BDUI01020025.1:35281-45737 GCA_002335545.1 Apodemus speciosus
TCCCGCCCCGCCCCCTGACGTCCCTTCCTCCCCGGCCCCTGGTCGCCTCCCTCCGCCGCCGCCCCGGGCCGGCTCCGCGCCCCCTCCCCGGCCCCCGCCCGTGCACCCTCCCGCTTGCCCGCCGCCCAGATGGCGCCCCGGGTTCCGCTTGCACGGGGCCACTAGGACCCTCGGTATCGTCTCCCCTCCCCCGTCCTGCCCTCTGTGGCTCTCGCTCTCGCCGCGCGAGGACTCGGGCGTCCACGGCGCCCAGCTTTAGAGCTCGCGTCCCCAGGTCGGCTGGGGGGGGAGGGGAGGAGAGGGGACCCCGGGATCCCCACCCCCCCCGCCCGGCCGCCCCTGTCCCTTTCCCTCCTGGGACCCCAGAGAAGATGTCTTCGAGAACGGCGCTGGCCCCGGGCAACGATCGGAACTCGGACACGGTGAGTGGGGCCCAGCCCCTTGGGGAGCCCTGCCCGAGTCCTGCCGTGGAACCCCTCGCCCTCCCGGACCACTGACCCCGCCAGTCTTCACTCCTCGCCGGGCTCCATAGCCCAGACCAACGCTTCCCATGACTTTGAGGCCTCTCTGCTCCCTCCTCTCCACAGCCCCAGCCCAGCCCGACCCCTAGGGGCGCCCCTGTCTTTGGACCCTTCTCCGGTCCCTCTGCAGAGCGCTTCCGCCCGGTCTCTTCCCTCCAGGAAGCCCCCTCCCCTGTCCGCCGGCAGCCCCTCCCTTCCTCGGCTGCCCGGTCTGTCCCCCGCTCGCCCGCTCGCCCGCAGCCTGGCCTCGACTCTTCCCGGATGGCGCGGGCCCCTGTTCCCCGAGGCGCAGCCCTGCCCCCTCCCCCCTCCGCAAGGCCCGACCGGGTCTGGCCCTGCTGTCCTCCCTGCCTCTTGCCGAGTCGGGGTGCTGGCTCCCCGTGCTCCCCTTGGCCAGTCCCCAGCTCCGCCTGGGCTCCCGCGAGCTGCCTCCCCCAGGAAGCCAATGGCACCGGGGCCCAGGGCCTGCCCGCTTTCTTCAAGGTGTCTCCGCTCCCTGGCCTGACCCTGCTGTGCCAGGGTGCCTGTCCTTGGTTCCTAGGCGCCTCTGGGGTCCGCTGGGTGCGACCCGTCCAGTCTTTGAGAGGGAATCCTTGGCTTCTTATCTGCGGACTAGGGTTCCAGGCCCCAGACTAGGCTGACGCTGGCCTCCTGAGACTCCCAGTCTCACCCCCTCACCCCCTCCTCACACCCCCTGCTGAGCCCCCTTTCTTTGCAGGATGTTGGGCTTTCTGGAGGAGGCCCCCTCCCCAGTTTCCTGCCCCCCCCCCCAGCCTTCCCTGCTCCCTTTACTCTGCCCATGCTTTGAGCCCCCCTGTCTGGGTCTTTAGCCCTGACATCTGGGAGTTTACTGAGCCCAGGGACTGAGTACAGGGACTGAGTACAGGGACTGAGCCCAGGGACTGAGTACAGGGACTCCTGACTGCACCCTGTTTCCCATCCCGGGGTCTTCCTTCCCTCCCAGGGGCAGGACTCTGCTCCCCTCCCCTGCATTTCCCATAATTCTGACAGCTTTCCAGGTGTCTACAAGTCAGCCCACCCGTCCCGCTTCTGCCGGTCCCTCCACCCGCCACCCTCTCCCCACCCTCAGCGCAGAGCCCAGCCACACACTTTTTGTGTTTGGACAAGAGTTCCTCTATGTAGACCAGGCTGGTCTTGAACTCACAGAGATCCACCTGCTTCTGCCTCCTGAGCACAGCCTTAGGCTTTTATCTGTGTTCTAATGCATGTAGATATCGGATAACGCCCCTCTGCCCCTGTCCCCTGTTGGCTTAGGTTTCCAGTTGGAGAGGTGCATGGGTGCTGAGTCTTGGGTTCGAATGCTCCCTCCATGTGCCAGATTGCATTGCGTCCTCAGGCTACTGGCTCTCCTTCCCTGAGCCTGATTCCGGTTGGGAAGTATGTGTGTGCTGGAGGGGTCGGGGGAACGACTTGAGTCCCGCAAAGAATCGCCAGAGACATGTGGGTGAAGGCTGGTACAGGGGCGGTGCTCACGGCTCTCGGCGGCGGCTGGCATGACTGTGGATCTGAGTCAGAAGGCGGTGTGTTCTCAACTGCAGCTGCCATTAGTTGTCAGGCAAGCTCCCAGAGTCTGCTCCAGCCTCAGTTTCCTTGTAAGTGGGTCGATGGGGACACCTCCCTGACAGGGACTTCTTTAGGTCACATGTTGTGATTATCGATACTTATTCAAATAAATTCAGATTCACATCACACCACTGTGCGACCTCAGGCCAGTGGCCTCACCTCTCTGAGCCTTCTCCCTGCGTGCCTCTGATTGTTGGGGTGTACTGGGGGTACTGAGATGGCTAGTGCTGTCCCCTGACTCGAGGCTATGGAGATAACTTTTGGCTTGTCTGGAGTGACATCTCTCTCCTTCTGCAGTCTGAGGGTGCAGACCTCTTCCCTGCTAACCCGCGGACCGTTGCGACACCCACAAAAGGTCACATTCCCTGTACCAGTCTCTAGAGCTGTGGAGACCAGGGCCAGCTTCCCTATGTCCCCTAGCAACAGGCACGGTGTTCAGGCATCAGTCCGTCCATCAGGAGGGGTCCGGGCCAGCTGGTGGCGCCGGCCAATTTTAGCTTCTGACCCGACCCCTGGGGGTTTGCCATCCCCTGCCCTAGATACCCCGTGCAGGGGTCCCTGAGCCGTGCAGCCGCCAGTGGAGTACCTTCCTGCGCCTAAGGGGCCCCCTGGCAACACCCAGCAGGGGTTCTTCGCCAGGCTCCTAACTCGGCAGGGATCAGAGACCTTATCTTCCATCTCTACCACCGCCTGCTGCTCCGGGGGATGGGGTGGGGGGTGAGCCGTGAGCCGAGGTGGTGGCATCTGGGAGGATCAACACTCAGGAGCCTGAAGCACTCCCCACCCCCACCCCGCACCCCCGCTTGAGTATTCACCTGAGAATGGTCACTGTGGCTAGACCTACAGGAATTGGGGTGTGAGTGGCTTGAGCGGGGAACAGGTGAGGGGGAGGGTACCAGCCTTGGGCAGTCTCATTCTTTTCATTGGCCGTGCCAGGGCCTGTACCATAGGCCAGGGCTCTGCCCACCATATCTATAGCATAGTACTGACAGTTAAAGCCAGGGTTTTCCACATGCTAGGCGGGGCCTCTCCCACCGAGCCACGCCCCCAGCCCCTCACGGGGGATTCTAGGCGGGGCCTCTCCCACCGAGCCACGCCCCCAGCCCTCCCTGGGGGATTCTAGGAGGGGCTCTACCACTGAGCCACGCCCCCAGCCCCTCACTGGGGGATTCTAGGCGGGGCTCTACCACTGAGCCACGCCCCCAGCCCCTCACTGGGGGATTCTAGGAGGGGCTCTACCACTGAGCCACACCCCAGCCCCTCACTGGGGGATTCTAGGCAGGGGCTCTACCACTGAGCCACGCCCCTAGCTCCTAATTATCGACTTCTCTACTGCTGAACTATCTCCTCAGTTCTTTTCCTTGTCTCTGAGGCAGTATCTCATTGAGTGGCCCAGGCTGTCCTTGAACTCACTCCACTGTTCAGACAGACCTTGAATTTAAGATGGCCTCTGCTTCCCCAGTAGCTGGGATGACACGCCTAGTGGGCGTCGTCCTTGTGAGGAAGCTGGGTGCATGAGGCTAGCCCCTATCTATCCCAGGCTTTGTTTCTCCCTAGTCTGGGCGTTCAGAACCTTCCTCACTGGGCTCGGTTGGGACTGAGTGTAGCTGAGGGGCCTGTTTGTAGACCTGACCGTTGGTGTCATCCTCCTAGTGAAATCAACATGGCAAGTGTGGTGGTGGCGTAAGCCAGTGGGCTCAGCGACTTGGGAAACCGAGGCAGGAGGATTTCAAGTTTTCAAGATCTTATCTCAGAATTCAAATTTAAGTGAGGGCGGGGAGGTGGGATGGGAAGATGGCTCACTGGGTAAAGTGCTTACTGTGCAAGTTTAAAGACTGGGGTTCAGATTCCAGCACCCACGTAAAAGCTGGGCATGGCGGAACATGCCTGTAACCCCAGCACTGGGTGGGGGTGGGGCAAGTGGAGATAGGCCGATACCAGGTGCTTGGGGTCAGCCAGTCTAGCTGACATGGCAGGCTGTGGGGTCAGTAAAGAGGGAGTGTTTCAGTGGAGGGGAATAGAGGAAAATGCCTAAAATTGACCTCTGACCTCCACAGATGAGCATACCTGCACGCACATACCTATACAAAAATGAAGTGAGTACTGGGGACATAACTTAGTGGCAGAGCCCCGCCTAGAATCCCCCAGTGAGGGGNCTGGGGGATTCTAGGAGGGGCTCTACCACTGAGCCACACCCCAGCCCCTCACTGGGGGATTCTAGGCAGGGGCTCTACCACTGAGCCACGCCCCTAGCTCCTAATTATCGACTTCTCTACTGCTGAACTATCTCCTCAGTTCTTTTCCTTGTCTCTGAGGCAGTATCTCATTGAGTGGCCCAGGCTGTCCTTGAACTCACTCCACTGTTCAGACAGACCTTGAATTTAAGATGGCCTCTGCTTCCCCAGTAGCTGGGATGACACGCCTAGTGGGCGTCGTCCTTGTGAGGAAGCTGGGTGCATGAGGCTAGCCCCTATCTATCCCAGGCTTTGTTTCTCCCTAGTCTGGGCGTTCAGAACCTTCCTCACTGGGCTCGGTTGGGACTGAGTGTAGCTGAGGGGCCTGTTTGTAGACCTGACCGTTGGTGTCATCCTCCTAGTGAAATCAACATGGCAAGTGTGGTGGTGGCGTAAGCCAGTGGGCTCAGCGACTTGGGAAACCGAGGCAGGAGGATTTCAAGTTTTCAAGATCTTATCTCAGAATTCAAATTTAAGTGAGGGCGGGGAGGTGGGATGGGAAGATGGCTCACTGGGTAAAGTGCTTACTGTGCAAGTTTAAAGACTGGGGTTCAGATTCCAGCACCCACGTAAAAGCTGGGCATGGCGGAACATGCCTGTAACCCCAGCACTGGGTGGGGGTGGGGCAAGTGGAGATAGGCCGATACCAGGTGCTTGGGGTCAGCCAGTCTAGCTGACATGGCAGGCTGTGGGGTCAGTAAAGAGGGAGTGTTTCAGTGGAGGGGAATAGAGGAAAATGCCTAAAATTGACCTCTGACCTCCACAGATGAGCATACCTGCACGCACATACCTATACAAAAATGAAGTGAGTACTGGGGACATAACTTAGTGGCAGAGCCCCGCCTAGAATCCCCCAGTGAGGGGGCTGGGGGCGTGGCTCAGAGGTAGAGCCCCGCCTAGAATCCCCCAGGGAGGGGCTGGGGGCGTGGCTCAGTGGAGGAGCCCCTGCCTAGGACCCCCCAGTGAGGGGCTGGGGGCGTGGCTCAGCGGTAGAGCCCCACCTAGAATCCCCCAGGGAGGGGCTGGGGACGTGGCTCAGTGGAGGAGCATTTCTTTAGTATGTGAGAACTGCACAAAAAAGACAAAATCAGGTGTCAAGGCATCAGGTGTGAGGGGCATGAGACAGTCCAATGTGATCCTTACAAGGACGTCTGTTTGCTAAAATGGCTGCGTTCAGATTCCAGCTCTAGGCCTCAGTTTCCCCTGCCTATAAAATGAGGACGATGCTCCATTGGCTTTCCATGCTTGTGGAATGCCGGCCGGTGCTGTGGCCTTCTCCCTCCCTCCCTGTCCTGTGTCCTGTTTTCCCCCAGCCATGAGGAGGGCATGGAGGGAGATCAGCCGGGGCCTCTGGCTTTCAGAGCTGAGGCCAAAAAAGGAAGGCCCGGTCCCTGGAGGCTCCGGATCAGGACCAGGCCGCGGGCCTGAGCAGGCCGCCTCGCGGGGAGGCTGAGGAGGGCGAGGCCCGCGGGAGCAGAGGCGGCCGCGGCGCTGGCGATGGCAGGCAGGGAGCAGGCGGGGTGTAGCAGGGTTTCGTGGAGAGGTGGACAGTGTGGTTGGGGCGAGATGTGGGGGCCGGATAAAGAGCCCTGCTGTTTGCTGGAGAATCTGAGGCAGCAGGGATGTGGGGTACAACGGCCCCCAACTCCTTGGAATGTGATCTAAGACCCTCCCAGAAATTCCGGAGATGCGACTATTCCAAGCTGATTCTCTTTACCTGTAGACATGAGCTGACGAGGTCAGTCATAAATAGGAACCAGCTGGGCGTGGCGGCGCAGGCTTGCCCTCCTGCACATGGGCGGCTGAGGCAGGGGTGGCAGGAACTTGTGGGCTACATGAGATCCTGTCTCATCTGTGACATAAAGCCTGACACGCATGTAATTCCAGCCCGGGGAGACTGAGGCAGAATTGTCACATGTTCCGGCCCATCTTGGGCTCCAGAGTGAGACTCAGTATCAAAAAATTAAAAGTACATAAAGATGTCAATAAACAGGACCCCACGAGAGATTAGCAACACGCTGGATAGAGGAAGACTAATGGCCGGGAGCTTAAGGCAGCTTCAGTCACATATGAAGTTCAGGGCCAGCCTGGGCTACATACGGTCCTGTCTTTAAGGGAAAAAACTCAAAAGAAAGGAAAAGCGTTGTGACATCCTCAAACCACGGAAGGCCGGGCTGTGTCCAGACAGCCAGCTGGGAAGGAGGCGGGGCGTGGCCACGGTCGCGTGGGAAGGCCGGGCACCACCCAGGCCTGCATCCCAACGCTGGGCTGGCCAATGTAGAAGTATCAGGAGTTCGAGGTTATCCTTGGCTACATATTAAGTTTGAGGCCAGCCTGAGCTACTTCAGACCCTTTCCTTCCCTGCCCATTAGCCCACCCCAAGAAAATAGACTTGGGGCTGGCCCAGGGCATTGCCGGGAGCTAGGGCACTGGGGTTGTGCTGTGGGGCGCGGCGGCAGTGGAGGCTGAGCCGGCAGGCTTGGAGTGTGGTCTGGAGATGCTGGCAAGAGCGGAGGAACGGAGAGGAACGGAGAGGAAGGGGCTGGCGGACAGGCGCTCCCGAGGCCTCGGTGGCCCATCCCAGAGCCCCCGCTGTGTGCACTGCTAGGGGCAGAAACGGACAGACCCCGGGGCCTCGTGCAGGCAGCCAAGTGTCCCCCACCACCGAGTGCTCCCTGGTTCTTCTTGAGACGGGACTGTGGGACAGCGTGGGCCACAGTTATGGTCCCAGCTACGGAGAGGTGGGGCCGAGAAGGAGGAACGTTAGGGCTGCCCTCTGCTACACAGCTCAGAGCCAGCTTGGGCTTCACAGCTGTCTGTCAGCAAAACAGAAGGAGGAGCCTGCTCTGTAGCCCAGGCTGGAACTCTGTGCAGTAGAGGAGTAGCTTATGCTCCTGATCCTCCTGCCTCGACTGCGGAGCGTGGGCCACGCCTGGCTTGTTTGGGGTTAGGAGGGAGCCCGAGGCCAGGCCGTGGCAGGCCCTGCGGGGTGCCGATGTGGCATGAGGGGGGCCTAGAAGGATCCGTGGCCCAGGCTTGCAAAGGGACTCGGGCACAGGGGCCAGAGCTCCCGAGAGCCACCAGGCCCCGGTGTCACTGCAGCGGGGAGGGACAGGGCGGCTCACACACTTCTCTCCACGTAGCATGGCACCCTGGGCAGTGGCCGCTCTTCGGACAAAGGGCCGTCCTGGTCCAGCCGCTCCCTGGGCGCCCGGTGCCGGAACTCCATCGCCTCCTGCCCCGAGGAGCAGCCCCACGTGGGCAACTACAGGCTGCTCAGGACCATCGGGAAGGGCAACTTCGCCAAGGTCAAGCTGGCGCGGCACATCCTCACGGGCCGGGAGGTGAGTGGGGCCGAGGCGGAGGTTGGGGGCCGGGGAGGGCGGGGATCGAGAGGCAGGGTGCGACACGCGGTCAAGGCCCGTCCTGGCCGGCCTTCTTACCTCAGAAAATTGCCCGACTTGCTCAGTTGTAAAGGTGGCTCGGTTTGGTTTTGATACAGGAGCTCTCCGTGTAGCCCTAGCTGGCCTAGAACTTGCTCCGTAGATCAGGCTGGCCTCGACTCAGAGACATCATCTGCGGTGCCCACGGAGGCCGGAAGGCCAGAGCTCTTGGAGCCTGAGTTTCAGGCACTTGTGAGCTGTCTGCCGTGGGTGCCGTGGGTGCCGGGAAGAGGGGCAAGCGCCCTCAGTGCTGAGCCGTCTCTCCGTCCTCTACGTGCTCAAAACTTTCCAGAATAGTCCCCATAGGAAAAGAAGGCCAGTTAGAGGGTCCTGGGTCTCAGGCGTCGCTTTCCTGCCTGCCTTCCTCTTCGGGTTTTGTGTATTTTTATTGTATTATTTGTTTGTTTGTTTGTTTACTGGGTACGTGTGTGAGAGGGACCAGAGCAGGACATCAGATGTCCTTGGTTCCTACCTGTTTGCCTTGTGATGGGTTCTCTCACTGAACTGGAAGCTCGTGGCTCCAGCTCGGTTGCCTGGGCGACAAGCTCAGCATCTGCACCCCTGCCCTGCTCCCATCCCCGCGCTGGGCCGCCGGCTGCACGGCATGGCCGTGGCTACCTTTCTTAGCAAGAGTGCTGAGAGTGGAAACTTAGTCCCTAAAGCCGGCCAGGTGCTTGACCTTAGCGCCAGCCCGCCCGCGCCATTTCCTTCCCCAATTATTTTATTGATTAATTTTGTTGTTTGATAGTTTCCGACATGTTTGTACTATATTCTGTTTGCTTGGTGTTTTTTTGTTTGTCTTGATTGATTGATTGTGGTTGTGTTGGTGTTCTTGCAAGACAGGGTCTCACTATGTAGCACTGGGTAACCTGGACATTGCCACGCAGATCAGGCTAGCCTTTGACCACCTCAGATCTGCCCGCCTTTGGCTCCTGAATGCTGGGATGAAAGGTGTGCGCCATCGTGCCTTGATTGTTATTTTAAAATAATTTTTTTTTTACAATTTATTTTTATTTTACATTCATTGGTGTTTGTCTGCGTGTGTGTGTGTGTGTGTGTGTGTGTGTGTGTGKGTGTGAGGGTGTCAGAAGCCCTGGAGCTGGAGTTGCAGACAGGTGTGAGCTGCCATGTGGGTGCTGGGAACTGAACCCAGGTCCTCTGGAAGGGCTTCCAGTGCTTAACCACTGGCCACCTCTCCAGAGGTTTTAAGAAACAAGTCTGACTCTGTGGTCGGTCTCCTCTTCTCTCTGCTTCCTGACTCTGGTTCCATGTCTGCAACGCTCGTACCTATTGCCTGTTTTCTGTAAAGCAGTAGGTCTCCAGTACAAGGTGTGCCTAGGATCGCCCAGGGAGGGCCGGGGGCGTGGCTCAGTGGTAGAGCCCCGCCTAGAATCCCCAGGGAGGGGCTGGGGCATGGCTCAGGGGAAGAGGGGGTTCCTCCCTGGCTTGTACAAGGGCTTGGGTTTGATGCTCAGGAGCGCAACCCAACCCAGAACTCTAAGAACCAGACRTGGGGGCATATATGTTTAATCCCAGCACGCAGGAGGTGGAGGCAGGAGGATCTCTGTGAGTTCAGAGGCTACATAGTGAGTTCCAGTCCATTTAAAAATCAAAGCAACACAAACCCTAAGCGTCAGCACGGGAGGCTGGCATTACTCCGCAGGGTAAATACCAATGAAAACCCTTTCCTTTTTTGAGATAGGATTTTGCCTGCCTGACCGAGGCTCAAATCAAAACTCGTTTTGTTCTCGTTTTTCTCCCTTCATTTATTTTGGGAGTGCGTGTATGTATAGAGGTCAAAGGACAATTTGCAAGCATTCCCTGTCTCCTCCAACCCCATAGGCTCCAAGGCTCAAACTCGGGGGTCAGGCTTGTGGCCTTTGACTCTGAGCACCCCACCAGTGCATCAGGGACAGGCTCAGCACCAGACACACTGGGCCTCCCAGGAGGGCGGAGTTGTTTTTCCTCCCACGATTTTATTCCTGTGTTTCGTCACATTCACAGATGAAAGGGACCATATGATCCTCTCAGTACTGGCATAGAAAGTGCCTGACAAAATTCTCGAAAAAAGAGAACCCGGCCGGGCCCGGGGCCCACTCCCCGGCCGGCGCACGGGCTGGTCTCCATGTGTGGGACGGCTCCATTCCAGAGGTTGCTGCTTTTTTTTAAGGATTTGTTATTTTTGTTTTTAATTTTTAGTTCTTCCCCCCTTTATAGATACGGTCTTTCTGTGTAATCTTGCCTGGCCTGGAACTCATCATACAGACCAGGCTGGCCCAGAACTCACTGAGATCCTCCTGCCTCTGCTTCCCAAGTGTTTCACCACAGCTGGAATGGGATTCACTTATTTCAGTTGTGCTTCACTGGCGGGCACACGTGCTTGTGCGCGGGGAGCCGAGGAAGGCAGACGACGCGGCTGTCTCGGAACTGGAGCCACCAGGCGGGTGCTGGCCGCGAACCCAGGGGCCTGTCATGCGCACTCACTAAGATCTCTCCGGCCCCTCCTCAGCCGAGGCCTCCCCTGCAGGCCAGGCTGGTCTCTGACTGGCTCAGCCCCCAGTTGTTGGGTTTTTTGTTTTTTTTTTTTCTTTTGAGACAGGGTTTCTCTGTATAGCCCTGGCTGTCCTGGAACTCACTCTGTAGACCAGGCTGGCCTCGAACTCAGAAATCTGCC
>BDUI01020028.1:4406-15438 GCA_002335545.1 Apodemus speciosus
GATCAATTTAGTTTAGTTATGTTAAAGGTAATGATATATAGTTATTATCATCTCAATTATATTACATACACAGACATCTATTTGAATCCTTCTTATTACTCTTTATCTATTAATCAATAATCCCTATACCAAGAAAAGTGATAGAATGCTTCAAGAAAAAGGAAAACAAACAATATGTAATTTACCATTTAATTTTTAATTTGTTGACTATGTTAGAATTTTTCGGATCAATCTCACAGTTATTATTTATAACTTTATTTGATAACCCTGACAGTATAAAAGACAGAATTTTATCATTCACAAGGTTTTATATGTCACTTTGATACATGTTAAGAGAATTATGAGTGCTGATACTATGATTTGATACCTTTTAGAGAAAAGAAGGTCATTGTGAAAATTCAATGAATAATTGTTAGATGTTAATTACACATGCCCATTGGCAAATGATCAGTCTAAAGTCAGTTATTCTGCTGACATGATTTACAATATTTTTCTAAATCAATGTGCTAAAACTCTCAAACTGTCAGTAACATTCAAAACAATTTCCATGTGTGTTTTATAGAATAGTAACAAAAGCAGATGCATTTTAATGGTGCACAATTCTGATACTTTGAATATTCTTAAGAAGCTGTCAAACTGTGCCTATGAGCTAACAAGTAGAACCAAGCTTATATTATATAAATGTCAGCAACTTGATGGTATTCTTTCTTCTCCAAAAGCTCAAGCAGGTGTTCTCCAATGCTACAAGCACTCTTTCCCCAAATTACAACAAATTTTAAGTGTTCTTTTGCTTTTTAAGATTTATTATAGTACTGAAAATAATCTTATGAGAATAGTTATTCGTTCTCCAGTTACTGCAAGATCCTACAACCAAAGTGTCCTCTCACAGAATATACAGAGATGGCACACATGACCTTCTGCCAGTGGATTTGTCAGTAAAAAGTAGTAGGGATTGCCCAATATGYCCCATTTCCTAGTCACTGTCAGCATTAGCTACATTCAGGTAGATAACTGAGCAATAGAGTTGAAGCTTTCAGGAAAAAAAAAAAAACAAAAAGGCATCAAGCAGTCCGTTATGCTCTGATATTTGTTTCTCCTCTTTCCTGTTCCAGTCAGTCTCTTATCTCTTGTTTCCAGGAATACTTTCAAAGTAACCTGCACATAGATTCTGTGTCAGGGCCAAGAGCAGGGTGTAGTCACGTGACATCAAACAACTTCAGGGTGTGGTCACATGACATCAGACAACTTCAGAGACTGTTTCATTATCATGTTATTATCAATTATAATCATGTCCCTAAACATTTGATGCTATATGAATGTAAAGTGGTTAGTAACACACTTAGAGAGTGAGGAGTAAGCTCGGAGGGAGTGTTCATGGGGAAGTCATGGATTATAGGTGGTGTAGGGCTAAGAGTCACTTGGTGTAAATACTGTTTTACTTGGCTTCTGCTAATAACCTCCTGAAAATTTGAATGTCATACCTGCTATATGTAGGTATGCAAGAAAAGGGTCAAAATAGGAAGTGAGAAAATAAAGTACAGAAGGTTCCTTAATATATAGGAAAATGTGTGTATTCTAGAATTCCTCAGATATTAAGTACTACCTCTAGCAAAGCAAACTAGTAAATACCCACACAGAAATTGATGGAAAATTCTCATATTATGCTGTCTTTCTAAASAATTTTCTGTTTTTAATCTTTAAATGATGAATAACAGGTTTAAACTACAAATTGCACTAAGTACTATAGGCCTAGATGAAGGTATGTGTGTGCTTCACCCTGTTTCTTACTGCTGAATTCACTGTCCTCATCTGTGATCCAGAGCACATGCTCCATATTGATAACTTCTCTCTTGAAGATATATGYCTTTTCTTAACTGCATGTCACATTCGTGTTCATTTCAAGGAGATTCTATAACACATGGCCACAAACTAAGTGGCAATAGAAAAAAATAAAGGACCAAAACATCTATTAAATAATGTGGACACTGTGTTTTCATAACTAATGCATTGAAGGGGACATGTTCCCTCAAATTCCAGCAAATAATCATTTCCAGGCCTTACAGTTCTGTTGGTTCTTGTAGATTATAGACTTCAGACCACCTGACTCAGTCTCTGCTCTGCCTTTAAATGGTCTGCCTCATTGTCTCGGTTTGTTTACATCTCACTCTTTCTTTCGCAAAGACCTTATTTGTTGAATTTGGCACCTACCTATATCAATAATGAATTCACCTAAAGATTCTAAACTGAAATCTCATCAGATCTGCAAAGAGTACTTCTACATAGAGTCTCATAAGCTACAGTTCTGGGAAACATGAAGTTTGTGATGAAGGAAGTCATTAATAAACCAAGAAAATCCTTTTAAAGATGAACAAAAGAGTACCAAATGTGTTTTATGACATTTCTCTGCTTCTGTTTACATTTGTTTTAAGACCCAAAGACTTAATTCACCCAAATCACATTTTTTTTATTTTGTGTATAATTTATACATCTCTTAATGTATTGATTACTGGTGGAACTTATTATTGTTACCTTTTGAAAAGTATGGAAGATGTTGTTAGGAGCAAATAGATCCACAGACTTAAAAAACATAAGCATGTGAGCATGGAGCTAGCAACCCCTAATATTCTGAGTTCCATATCTTCTGGTAAGTCTTTCTGACCCTAATTATCACACAGCAGGAACACTACACAGTACTGCTCCATTTATGATCCAGTTACTCAAACAAAACTGTCATCCCAGAACATTCCACAGAAAGTATTCTTGTGGAATACTTTCCACAAGAACATTCCACAGAAAGTCTTATACACAGCACATGACCCATCCCCACAACAACACACTTCACACCATAAGGTGTTCCACACATTATTGCGTACTTTGTAGCACAGTTACACATACCACCACACTCCACTCCACAAATCCCTCCACACAGAACTGCCTTCCATATAACACAGTAGAAACTATATTCCCAAGAGTGTACTCTTCACACAATATATGACATACATGTGATTAACCACTCTAACCTTTCACACTCAGAGTCTCACAATGCTCAATATTGCTTTCAGTTCTCTCTACAGAACATATGCAGGACTGCCACAAACTTCCTCACCCTTTCAAGCAAAAAATTCTTCCTACTTCTCCCAGAGTACAACTAGACTTTCTCAAGCAAACAAATAGTCTTTATCTGGTTAAGGTAATGATTTTTCAGCTTAGCTGTACAGAGTGTTCCCTACCCTCTGAAACACATAAAAAACATTTGTGTGTGTATATTCCAGATGTATTTATGAGAGTATTGCATTAGTCTAGAAATAATAGAGACTAGTATTTTGCCTTTCTATGSCACTTGGATTTATAATTTATATGATATTTCTCTYATGGACTAAAACACTGGCTGTATATGTGACTGTGGTGTGGTAGGAGAGTACTGGTCTACTAAGTTCTAAGCTATGGGATACCTTCMCAATAATARCAGAAGCAACAATAGAGAAAATAGATCAAACTTAAATCTAAATTATATTTTATGCTATCCAAATGATTTAACCAGTTCTCTAAAGTCTCTATCATCAAAATCCATACATCACAATGTAGTCATTAAATTCTATATTTTTATCTTTAATACCAACAGTTATAAACACATTATTTTTTAGTTTTAATCCACTGCAAACATAGAATTGTGTCTAGGCTCTTTCAGACACAATTCTGACTCTCCATGGCATGGAAGTATTTTACTTCTAAGGCTAATTCACTTGACCTGTAATTGTTTTTAGGATTGAAAGGGCAGATGTTCTTTGGAGAAAAGTTTCTCATTAATCAGATTTAATGTCAGTCAGGTCAGCTTTGCTTTAATTTTATGCCACATTATATATCCCTTAGGGCTCTGTACTCCTTTCTGAAATGATGTTGTATATGTTTGATTATTGAAATTAGCCATCAAGAGTAAGCTTTCAGTTCTGTCATAATATGCAAATCAATTGAATCCTGGTTTGCAGAACCTTTTGTATGTGTCTTAATACTCTTTGTCTTTCCAGACAGTCATAAAGGAGAACTTGTGCTCTTGGTTCCAGAACCTATGGCCAAGTTTCTCAACTGTAATTGAGAAAATATTTTTCTTGTTCTGTTGTTTCCTGACTTTGCTATGAAAAAGTATCATAGTTCTTAAAGCACACGGATCATAAAGCAAAGGAGCCTAACTATGCATAGGCTAGAGTATTGGGTGGGTGGCCTTGGAAGTCATACTTTAAACAGGWTTTTCAAACCAATTTCCTTGGCTTCTCACTTTTAAAACAAAACTAAGTTTTAACTGAAAAAAATACAAGCACTTTTATTGACTATGGCAGAATTTGTGATGGCAAATCGCTGCACTTTCTTTTCTTTATCCCTGCCATGCACATGCACACTTGCTAAAGGATTTATTATTAGTTCAGTGTATAGTCATTAGTGTAATCATGTGTGCAAATATTCTATCACCCATAGTCCATAACTTTCATTAGTTCTCCAGTGGTTTCAAGGTTGTGAATCATTAAGAGAATATTTTGTATGAATTACATAAGAAATTTCAAGGCATAGACAACTTCTATGTAGCAAAAAAAACTTAAAATTTACATCTCTCCTGCTATGTAGTTAATAAATTTTAGAATGCAGTATGCAACATTTGATAGAAGTCTTTTGTAACACAAGAGACTGTTACATCTGTTCATATGTAGGKTTCAAGGAGAAGATATATAAGACACATAAATGGAAATTAAGAGTTTTTCTCTGAAAAATAGGGCATAATTAGATAAAAGAAAAGGTTATTTTCTAGTGGAAAATATGTGTTTGGMTGAAATGTATAGGCCATCTACAGCTGCCCTACATACTTCAACTTCTTTCTTCAGTGTTTCAATAAAAAGACCATTAAATATGAAGACCATTAAAATTGGATCAACAACTTTAATGTAAAACTAGGAACTAAAACTATTAAACAAGAATATGGAGAACAGTGTTTTATTCATCCAACTATTAAAAATAAATCAAAACATATCACACAGTGGTAAATGGATATAACTGGGCATTGTCCCATTAGACAAAATGAACAAGGCTRGGAAAGATAAATATCATATGATTTCTCTGATTTGGGGATTCTATATTTTATATAGCTATATAAAACTAGTTGAAYATTTATGGAATGAAAGCAGAAAGGGACATGGGGGAGGTAACTGGACATGAGATGGGGGAAAGGAGAAAGTGAGAAAAAAGAAGGTGGCAGAGATTGATGTGGCTGGAGGACTTGGACTTGATATATTTGAAAGAACCCCACCCTGGGTATGATGAAAAAAATGTCAACTTTAAAGAGGGTGTAGTCAATATGCATTGAGTTGACATAAATTATATTGTCTGATTGTCCTAGTTATGGAATGAGCTAAAAGCCTTTGTTTTCAGAAAGTCTGTCAACTAAGACTGGAATTATTAGAGGAAATGAAGAAACCACACAGAGAGGAAAAGCAACTCCTTCAACTGAGTAGCAACTACATCCTAAAATCTTTTCACCAAAACATGTTGAAACTTCATGAGACTCTTGTATGTATGTTGAAGGTAGGTTTATGAAGTGGTGTTAAATGTCAAGACAAACACTGAGAAATTTTAAGAATTTGCCCAATGATGCCTAGCTAACAGTGTTATAATGTGAGTTAAAAGTCAAACTCTGGGTTTAGTTTAGTGATAACTTTGATCAGCTTATTTATATTCCTACATAAYACAGTCATCCTTCATTTGTCAGCTATCAAACACAATGGAACTGATTTTCAATAATACCTTGCAATTTTTCAGCTAGTATTATAGAATTAATGTAAAACAAATAAACTTACTAGTCTCTATGCTTTGAAAGAAAGTCCTCAATATTTTCCTCTATACAGGACTATTGGGTCTTCATTTATATTTATATCCCAGAGTATTGACATGGTTAAGATGTTGTTWCTCTTGGTTCAAGTTTCTGWTTCCAGGTGCAGATTGAAGCACTTTTCACTTTAGCATTTGCATTCTTCACTTTCAGGGGTCAGCTATGTATTTTGTAGATCATGAACAGTATTTATACGAATGGAGGAATACTAGCAGCAGTGSATTCTTTATCCCATTAATAAAGTATTCTTTTATTTCTTTCACATGGGAGTTTACAACATTATATATAATGTGATACCTGTGACCTGTGATATTCACATGACCCGTGATGATTTATACATACCAAATACTTCCCTAAGTGTTTTATTTTTCTGCCTTCAAACATCCCAAGCCTCCAAAGTCTCATTARTAACTTCAATTAGTAACAACCACAAGGTAAAAATGAATAATCTCATATGCAAAGAACAATTTCAGCCTCAGAAATATATGTTGTTTAATTTTAATGAAGTGCTGCTTCTTAACACAGAGCAGAACTTATGGGAATGAAAAATAATTCTTTTAAGTTGACATCATGATGATTAAAGTAAAAATGAAGTTTCAGTTCTACTGGATATAATGAAAGTACCCATAGGCACTGGCCAAGGACATTGTTGGCTGTCTTCTCTCCATCTGAAAAGAGAAGACTGTACTTTCCATAACATGAACTCTGGGGCTCTATACTATAGCTGTTTATTTTCTGTCTGTAGCTAAGGGAAATTGAAAAATTCCATCAATGTCAAGAGACAAATGGATGTCCAGAATTCAAATGGATGGCGAGATGTCTAGACTTAGCAAACAAGTCTGGCCTGTATTTGTTCTAGTCAGGAATAGACATTCAGTAATTATTCTTTTAAGAAATGATTTACTTTTATTTTTATGTATGTATGTATCCACATGAATGTATGCCATCTGTATGCTGATGATCTTAGAAGGTAGAAGAAAGTATCAAATCCCAAGAATCTGGAGTTACAAAAAGTTGTGAGTCACTGCATTTGTGTGGGGGGAATCCAATTTTGGAACTTTGGAGGAAGAAGGCTCTTAACCACTCTGCCATCATGCCAGATCTCAATTATTATTTTAATGTGATGAAAATCTGCCAACAAACACCTGTGTATATCTGTTGTCATCGGGATTGTGGGAATTGCTGACTGTTCTTCCAAATGCCATATTAAAAATGGCCTTGATTTTCTCATATYAGGTCTAATTTCATGATTGTGACCACCTGTACCCTAACCATTTAAGAAGAACAGGCATGAGGAGCAAAAGTTAAGATTGTCCATCTACAGGGTGTTTTCAAGACCAGACTAGACTGTAAGAGACCATGTAAATTAATTAATTAATTAATTAATTAATTAATAAGTGAAAGCCAAGGGGAAGAATAAATCCAATAAAAGTTGAAAACAGGACTTCTTAAATGACCATACTCTAGATAGCTCTGAAGCATTTCTTGTCTTATCTTGTTGAAACACATTAATGTTCTATTCATAGAAACATAAGTAGCTTTTCCTTTGAAGCAAACACCAGGGCTTTATTCAGAACATATGCCATTTGTTTATTTCACTGTGAGTTACCTGAGTCTTAAGATAGCAGAATAAATGAGCAAACAGGTTGACACTGTGTTAAGCTAATACAATAGCACAGACTTCTGAGTGCCTCTCTTGAATGGAATCAAGCTTGAGCACAGTTCTCACAGACAATTTATTAAGATTAGGAAATTGTCAGGAGGCCTCCCACGGAGGAATGGCATTTCGTTTTTAAAGTTGTCCCCAGCTTAACAATAGATATTTGGATAACTTTTTATTCTCTTCGTAGACTCAGCTGGAAGAAATTTTTACCACAAAGGAAGCCTGATTTTATGCATGTTTGACTTAATTCAGAGCGATTTATGAATACCACAGTAGCTTGTTTGGTTTRGCTGTGAATAATGCAAAGCAGATAACTTTTACTTCTTTTCAAGCTGAAGTATCTGATGTTTTCTTGGTAACTCGTTTTCATGAAAAATACCTGAACTGAAGCATCAAAAATCCTTATTTGTTCATTTTCCCACAYGTATTCTGAAATGGGTAAAAAGTATGACTTTTACTATTACAAGAGCTCAAAAGTTCAGAAGTAAACATGGATCTTTAAGTCAAATATGCCTTGTTAACSCAGACCAAAATTTTCATTTCTTACACAATTACTAAAAGGAAACAGTTGTGGAAATGAACTGTGTCACAGTGAAAGCACATATATGTTCACATGAACAATTGACATTGAAAATATGCCTGGTGTGTGGTTTTTTTAGGGAGGGGTTGACTTGCATCCATATAATTTGATAGGTATTCATTGGCTCAAATTATGATAACATGAATTTAATTGTAGCTTTCTTTTTTCATACTTTGTACTTCTGTCACTTGGTGATGATGGCTTTATTTTGTATGGACCCATGGTGCTAATTCTTATTTCATATTTATATTGTCATGTACAGTTACATCTAGAGTCCACAGACAAGAAACACCACATCTTTTGGCTGGCACACTTATACATTAATGGCTTTTATAAAAAGGTGTCATTTTGCAGATGGTTCTAAGGGATAGATCATATATTCAGCTCTGTCTTTAGAGGTAGGAGTGAAAATTAACAAGGGATATATTAGACTGTTCCCCACCCCAGAGAAAAACCAATTATAGGGATTTTCAGGGTATCCATTATAGGGGTAGCATTACTACATAATATATAATTCTCTCCTGCATCCAAAGACTGCAGGGTAAACTTGAGCTTTGAAGCAGCAAAATGCTTCTCACCACACTTTGAAGACTTCAAAACAGAAAAATAACAACAACAGCAAAAGCCTACCACCACCAMCAACAACAACACCACTCTTACCATTACCAACAACAAAAACATCATGTTAAAATCAGGGGTGAATAGGGGAACAAGGGGAGGGAAAAAGACATATGGGACATTTGGGGGGCGAGGAAACAAGGAAAAGGGAAATGAAATGTAAATAAAGAATATATCCAATAAAACAAAAGCAAAGAAAAAAATCAGGGTTAATGGAAACTTCATTAATTGTGCAGATGTTGGAATGTTCCATGTAAGATCCAAATAGTAGGATGTTTGCTATAGTCTACTTAACCTCATTAATTTTGTGTTTATCTGCATGTGAGAAAATCTGTGTTATGGCAAACAACTCGAACAATTTCTCATTTCTTGATTCTTTCCATCTGTATGAATTATTRCATTTCCTATTGAATATCATTATAAGATATTATATTTGTATACTTGTCAATGTGTCCAAAAACTATCTGTCAACAATCCAAGAAAACTGTTCCATGAAACACWCTATCCCATTGTCAGGTGTTCTGGTTGGCTTCATTGGGGACCTTWATTGTGATACATGAGCAGCAAACCACTAACGGGACCTACACGCATCAAATACACTCCAGAATCCCTTCTGTCATGGGAAATGTCACTCCAGAGGACAATGTAAACAATGATGCCAGGTGGTAATTATTCTTTATTCTATATCACACATTTAATTTCTGATAAATGAAACTGTATCTTTTGCAAGCAGTACTGAATAAAGCAAGTCATATTTTTAAATAACATAAAATTAATGTGCTTTGTGTATACATAGTAAGAGTATTTACAAGTGCCTCTATCTGGTACTCACTGAAATACACTGCTACATGGAATATTATCTGAAGACTTAATAAAATGTGAAACTTTCTTCTACTATTGAAAACTTAATAAAAGTAGGATTCATGGTAGCAAAAATTGTCTGAATTTAATATCTCACCCTCTGTATGTGACATTCAGAGGATGATTATAATTTGTTCCATGGGTCTTCTAAAATTAATTTTCTGCTTCTTTATTTATTAGATTTTTCTTTCTCACGTTGTTTAGTTAATGTATTTTTCTGGGATGCTTTATGAGCACAAAAATAATATATAAGTTAAAGAATTCAAAATCTTAGACAATACTATTTCTTATACAACATTTTTCAAAATGAGGAGTATGGATTCAAACACTATAAAGTTTTTTCTATTTATTTTGAGCTCATAATATGTCACATATTTTTAAAGAAAGAGAATCTAGAAAGGGGACTGAAGATTACCTAGCTAAAAAAAACAGTGATTTAATTATTTTAATTTGACAGTCATGAGCTGAACAATTCCCTGATGTCTCTGCATTCTCGCACTAACAGAGGTGGACAGGCGGCTTTGACAACCTTTATAGATCTGAGCCCTTACCCTGAGGTAAGGAAGATAGTTTCCCAGATGATTTGATGTGAGCTTAAATACCAGCAGATATCTGAGTACAGTCTCAGGCTTCTGGAGCCATTTTGAGTTTTCACTTAGCCTTGAGGAAGGTTATATACTATTCCCATTTAAAGAATTCAAATTGGTTTTGCAATTAGCAAAGAGATAGATATAAGTTAGCATTATCATAATTAACATAGCAGCAGTGTGTAGATGTTGCATGCATGTTGCATGGTAGTAATCTATTTGGCATATAATGCATTATACTTATTGAGTAAGATGAAATAATTAATTTATGGTGAGCTTACATTTACTTTCATTGCAGATCTGGATCTGTGTAATGAAAGGAATTTCTATGTGCATCTAGGTTAATGAATTTACACAGACGAGAGGAAAGACCCTGTTGCCAAAACAGTCCAGATGTTTTAAAGAACAAAATGGAGAATATTGTGGTACATGACATGCAATGTGGTGACAAAAAGGAAAGAAGGACATGATGTGTACATTGAAATCAGCTATAACTTGAGAAGAGGGGCTGATAAAAAGGGGCAAATGCTGTGGTTCATGTATTTATATGAGGGAACTGATTCTTCCATGAACTTATTTACTCACATGGGGTTAAATGAAAGAGCATAATCATGAAGACTAGAATATGCATTAGATGTGATAATCACAGTTCTATGGAAAAGACTGAAGATTGTTTTTATTATTAGAAATAATAAAAATAGATCAGTAGGGATTATAAGACAAACCATGTCTTAATGAATGGTAACAAGGTTATCTAATCACACCACTCGACAATTGTTTGAAAAATCCATGGAGAGACTGCATCTGAAAGCTCCGCTTTAGAAATATGATTCAGACTGAACCTATGAACA